>JAVJIF010017699.1:0-66510 GCA_038442645.1 Agave tequilana | reverse complement strand
TTATGTAGACGACATGTTGATACTTGGGACTAATATTGAAATTATTAAGTCTACTAAAAGAATGTTATCCAACAGTTTTGACATGAAGGATCTGGGGGTTGCTGATGTAATTTTAGGAATTAAATCACTAGAACACCAGATGGAATCAGTCTATCTCAATCTCACTACGTGGAGAAAATGATAGAAAGATTCAAGGATCATGGGATAAAAGAGAATACTAATCCTTTCTCCCGCACATCCAATTTCATAAGAATACAGGAACTGGAATACGCCAGTTGGAGTATTCTCAGATTATCGGAAGTCTAATGTATTTGATGAATTGCACTAGACCCATATTGCTTACGCTGTAAGCAAGTTAAGCAGATACACTAGTACCCTAGCTATGCACATTGGACTGCTCTGCTACGAGAGAGTATTGGGTTACGTATCACATAATAAGGAATATGCCTTGAGATATGGACAATATCCACCTGTACTTGAAGGATACAGTGATGCTAATTGGATTGCAGGTTCTAAGGAATCAAAATCAACTAGAGGATACGTATTTACTCTAGGAGGAGTAGCGGTATCCTGAAAATCTTTCAAACAAACATGTATTGCCCGTTCCATAATGGAATCGAAATTCATTGCCTTAGATAAGGCTGGAGAAGAATAAGAATGGCTTCGAAAATTTTTAAAAAATATACCATTATGGCAAAAGCCAGTGCCCGCTATATGCATACACTGCGATAATCAAGCAGCTATATCTAAGACACAAAATGTTATATACAACGGTAAGTCTAGACATAATCGTCGTAGACATAATACTGTTAAGCAGTTGCTCTCAAATGGAATTATCTCTATTGACTTTGTCTCGTCAAAAGATAATTTAGCGGATCCGCTTACTAAAAGGTTAAGTGGAGAGCGTATAAACTGCGCATCGAGGGGAGGGGTTCAAAAGCCTAATCTTACCGAGTCAGCTTAATGGAAACCTCATTTAGCGACTGGAGATCCCACGGACTAAGTTCAAGAGGATAAACTAGTTATGATTGACTCAACAAGTAAGCACTTGGGAGCTTGACTCCAATCCATTCCTAAGGTGCACATAAGTGCTTTCTACAAGTGGATTAAGGATAAACTTAACGCTTTTAATGATGCCTATATCTTGTTACTAAACAAGTGGAGTAGAGTAGACTACTCTTATAGGACGATCACCTATGTGAGTATAGAGTTGGGTCGGCCTTGGAAATTTCTATGGAGGCTGATATTCCTAAAGATACTCTCTGAACCGAAAATGTCCAGGGTCAAAATGGACACAACCGAGAACCAAAGTTGATTTGAAAAGTTACTGTGTGAAGCTTGTTGACTTGGCTTACACTAACGGCTAACAATTCAAGACCTAGTTCACTGATTAGCCAGTAACCGATAAAGTTTTTGCTATGGAAGGTTCAAGACCTAGTTCACCTATCCTGATGCAGTTTCTTTTCTAAGGTACCTTTCACATAGAGTCAGTCTCTTTATGTGTCAATTCCTTGAATCTCTATTCATTATGGGGGATTGTTGGGAATATGAAGAATAAATGTGAATCTTTGAATTGAATTACGGCGAGATCCGTTGATCGAATCAATTGGATAATGGTTGGAATGTGTTCTCCTTCCATTGGGGATGAACGTGGTATATTCACATGTTCAATTCCGACTTCGAATGAATGAGATATTCAAGTCTAAAATTTGCCTAATTTAAAGCCAAAATGGACTAAAGGTAGCTAAAAGAATTAATCTCACACTGACCATGGGATGGAAGTTTGAAGTGTTTAAATTGAGAAAAATGGGAACAAAGGGTGTGCCCTTTGGGTACTTGGAGTTTTCGCGCGCAATTGGGAGGAAACCATGCCCGTACATGCGCGCGCGCGCGCCGCTGGCGGCGGCGGCCAGCTCGGGCTCGGGACCGGGTCTGGGTTCGGGTTCCCTACCCGGTTCGGTTCTTTTGGAACCGGGTCTCACGGGTAAGGGTTACACGGAGCATACCCGCTCCGCCATCCGAATCTGAACCGCCCCGCGCAAGGCTGTTAGCCAACCGCCGCGAGCGATTGGGCAGTTGCTGCGGTTGAAACGAACCGTTGCAACGGTTCAGACCGAACCGTTGCAACTGTTCGATTGGTTTGGACAAAATACCCCTCCCGGAGCGCTATAAATAGCGCTCCGCTTCTCTCAAACAGAACACACCAACACCAACTCTGAGTTCTGAAGTGAGATCCTCTCTCTCTGTCTTGAAGCAACTTCTAACGGGAAGTGGAAATCAGTAACTCGGTTTCCGAAGCGACTTCTAAGAGATTCTAAAAATTCATTCTGAAAGAGGGCTCAGAAAATTCAACAGATTCTTTAGTAGAATTGTTGTCTGAATCTGGGACTTCCAAAGAAGAATATTCTTCTTCCTTCCTCCTTCCTCTACAGTGGGTGCTCCTCCAAAGTAAAGACAAATATTCTCCCGAAATTTGTCTTAGTCCCGCTGCTTCAATAATCCTGTGAAGGTACTGGTTAATTACGGTTCGACCGTACGGTGATTTGGTAGTGCTATCCAAATACCGTGAAGGAGTGTTGTATTTTGGAGACCAGCGTACAATACCCGTTAGCACCGGTGCGGGGGACGTAATTATCTTAAGGAGATTCGCTTTAAGCGTACCTTACTCCAAGTACTGTATAAGTGAATTAATTTCTTTATACATGGGTTATACTGATATTCAGTATATTGAGACTGACTTATACCAGTCTAATTGGTGTTTAACCAACGAAGGTAATTGAAAGGTGGTTCTTTAATTAAGGAACGTTCTATTGAACGGAAACCTCCCACCTGATATTAACCGACCTGACCAATTAGATCGGTGATATTTCAGTGATATTGATTAGTTGTCAGATTGATCCTAGACACCAACAAAAATATTGTCTCTCGCTATATTAATCAAATGGTAGATTATCAAATATCAAAAGTACTGCAGAAGAAATGTGCAGGCACTGCACCCAGCAATACTGGAAGCATACATAGATATATACAGTTCAAATATATATACGGTCATGTAGACAGTACATCGCGGTCATATAAATTTTAAAACGCCCCTTGTATTCACGTTGAACAACCACCAGAAGAGCTATGGCAAGAAAATTGAGAAACATGCGTATACTCTTAACCTCTATATAAAGCAATAAAGATCACACCTTGATTACTTCATTAACTCTCTTAATCAAAATTAGCTATATTTTCTTGATAATCAATGGCATCATCAACAATTAGGGGCATATGGTTGGCACTGATGATCTTGGCCATTTGGGCTAGTCAGACTACTGGGTGCGAGCTCAATGAAATGTCGGTGGTGGAGATGGAGAGCAGTGGATGGCTCAGCAAGGGCGAGTGTACAAGGATGCAGGAGAGAAGGCACGGCGATTTGAGTTATTCAAGGCCAACATGAAGTTCGTAGAGTTGTTCGATGTTGGAGCCACAAGTTCAAGCTCGGTGCAAATCATTTTACTGATCTCACCAACGAAGAGTTTAGGACTTGAAACGGGTTCAAGTTTTCCAAGGCAAATGCAGTTTGAGGTGTTCCGGCTTGTGCCTGTGAGCATGGATTGGAGAAAAAAAGGGTGCAATCACTTTCATCAAGAATCAAGGCCAATGTGGTGAGTAGTTTTAATCGAACGCAAAAGTTAAATGGATTTGAACTTTTATCCAGAAAAAAAAAATAGATTGTTTTATTTATGGTGATATATCTGTTTGCGAGTCCCCTTCTCATTTTTCAATTTTAATTTTTAATCAATGAAATAAATTTTGTGAAAATTCCACGTGAAAATATTAGCAATAAACAATCGTGCAATGCCATAAATGTATTAGAGAGATTGGAGTTGGGCTTGTGCCTGGTTTACTGTATAAATACGCACGTGTTTATTAGAATAAAAAATATTTATCGTAATATTAAAGAAAAAACCTGCACTTCACGTTGTGCAATGATTGTCAGGTGCCGCCTCGAGAATTATATTTAAAAAAGAAAAAGAATTGTGACATGTCTAATAATATAATTTTAAATAGATATTTTATGAGTCCTTTCTTCGGCTCATTAATTCTTTCCCCTTTTAAAATAATTTAAAATAATAAATTTTAAAACTATACTAAAGTGGCAGAGAATTCTTTTAAAATATGTTGGGCATGCATTTTTGCACCTCCCACCTCTCTGATCAAGAGAAAATATTCGTAAAAAAATTTCAAATGCTCTTTTTTGTAGATAGTTTTTATGTTTAGAGAAGTACATAATTCAAATGCAATATGAATGCAATATGTTCGAACAATTACTAGTGAAGTGAGAAACTTTCAACAATTTATAATCAGACAAGTTTTTAACGTATGGAGATGTTTTATTTATATGTCCTAAAGCCTACCCTAGCCCAGGATATATAAACTTATTCGGAGAAAAAGAAAAAATATATATATATATTATATTATTTGTGTCAACTGTCAAGTCCACATTCAATTGTTGGATACTATTTTTGTTTAAAAAAAAATAGATATATTCCATCAATTAGCAGTTGGTTAGAAACTATTTTAACCATATAATTTTAGTCATCAATGATAGACCTTCTACTAAAGTAATGTGAAGAAAAAGAAGCACCAGTTGAGCAGTGATCAGTTTTTCATTTTGAGCTTTTCTCTATTTACCCTTCTAATTTTTCATATTTTTAAAATTAACCTCAAATCGTCATAATTGCTTAATTGTCTCTTAGTTCTTTGAAAATGGCCAAATGTACCCCCCACCGTAAGCTACGGTTAGTTTTTTAATAATTTAGAAATAAGATTACTACATTACCCCCGCTTTGTGTCTCTATCTCTCTCTCTTCTATAATGCTCGCTCTCTCTCAAAAAACCAATCGGACGATCTCTCTGTACTCCCCGAATCGCGCAATGATTTGTAGGAGATGCAATTCTTGAAGTTGCGGTGGATCGCCAGAGTTTTCCCTTTTAGTCGGAGTGAAAGATGATCTCGACGATATTCTTGTTGGGTCGTCATCGCAGAGCTCGGAGAGGGAATGCCTCATTGCTTGGTGGAGCTCGAGGAGTTGGGGCTTGGCCAACACCTTGCCGCACAGTGAACAGGGAAAAATATCTATACTATGAAAATTATTAATTTGCTTGAGAGATCAGGGGATTCTAATTTGTTGGTGGCTGTGAGATAGGGGGAGAGGGGAATAGTGGTCAGAGGAGGTTGATGCGGCTAATCATGATGATGCTTGTTCTCGTCAATGTGGGCTCTACGAGCAAAGCTATTGAGACTGAGGTAGGAGATGATTGAGCGGGAGAGGGATTTGTGAGGCTTGAGATTTGAGAAAGAGGAAGAGCGGGAGAAAAGTGTGATCTTTCTTCGCTTGGGGGCTAGATGTTGCTGGTCTTGTTCTTGATTTGGGTTTGATGCGAGAAGATTTTAAAGCAGCCGAGGTGGAGAAAGAGGAAGAGGAAGAGCGAGAGAAAGCGGCCGAAGAGTAATTGAACGGACGTCATTGTTGGTTCATTGGACCATGAAGGGATAGAATAGAAAGTTAAGGGAAAACGGATGAGGGCGAGGTGGTCATGAGTGATTGCCAAAAGACAGAGTTTAGGAAAGTGCTTATCTGATTTATGCTGACTTTGAATTCTTGCAATTTAACCGCGACAGCGGGGGTTATGTGGGTTGAATCCACAGGGAGGAATGTGATAGAAGCTTTTCGGTATTTTTTTAAACACTAATTAGGTTAATAAATCTTTTTCGAAAAAGAAAGAAAAAGTCCATGTTAAGTATTAGAGGTAGAAAGAAGAAGATGATATTATTTGATTTGAAGATTAGGGTTTTGAAAGAATTAAAGGAACACGCCTTACTAATCATCTATCATCACTAACTTACTAACCTATGCTAGATTAAATTTCACTTTGAATCATAAAGATTATACTTTAGAGTTGCATTCAATTTAAGTAAGATACATAAGATGGAGAAACCCTTATTTGAAATAATCACTAATCAAAACCTAACATTAAACTATCAAAGTTTCTCAAGCATAAAATAAGAAGAATAATCAACATAAACTATCAAGGCTATCTAAGTATAGAATAAGAAAACCATTGGGAAGTATTAGCAAATAATAGATTTAACTATCGTCATGTGTCTTCAAGAGTATTAGCTATTTTTTAGATTTAAGCATGCATAAGATCCAATCATCTTATTCTAATATGGAACTAGAAGTAGTGAGGGGTAAAAATTAATAAGCCACGAAGAAGATTAGCTACTCATGAGAGAATCTAAAGAAAGCATGATAAAAGAGAAGCAAGTAAATAAAGTAAGTAAATAAAGATAAATTAGAAAGAAAATCTTATTATTGATGTTGTCACCTTTAATTACAAGAGCCGCCTCCTTCTTTACAAAGCTTAAATTAGAACTACATCCTAAAAATTACAAAAGAAATTTGGAAGAGAAACCAAAGAAAATCCTAAGTTATGATCTCTAATATGAAGATGCCTGATTATGAGAGATTTTAACTCTTTAAATAGGCCTCAGAGCTAATCACAATAGGAAATAAATTAGAAGGTTTAACTCAATCCTAATTCAATGCGGAAAGTCAGTTCTATAACAAGTCAGCATGTTAATTGCTGAATTAGACAAAGTAATTAACATAAGAATTGTAGATTTTCAAGTCCTCTTTCTGAAGCATCTTGAATCATTGGATTTGAATATCTGTAGTGAAAGTTATAATCCAAAAATTAAGAGGTGTTCAGTCTGAATTGATCTTGAACTCCATTTAATTTGAATTATTCTCCTTATCCCCATTAGGATTAGCTTTATCCAATTCATCTTCTAGAAATATATCTTCAATTTTGAATTTGAATTGTGAAGATGATGATTTATCCTTTCATCCTCTTGATTTCAAATTGATTTAAATTGAAATCCAAATTTAGATAGGATTAGGGATAAAATAGAAGCTTCTTGTATCATTTTCTTCTTATGTAAGTAACTACCCACCATAATCTAAAAGAGGATTAAATATCAATGTTAAATAAAGAATAATTAAGGATAAATGTACAAATGGGTTGATAATAATGCAAAATTGAGATGCAGTCAATAGGCATAACAACGGAGGAGGGAAAGGCGATGGTGGAGGGGGTCAATGACGGAGCGGTGGAGGGTGTCTAGTTGAGAGACAAATTGTGAGGGTAATCTTGAGATTTCACAAAAATATAACAGAAATGTTGAGTATTCCATTTTGACTCTCTTTAACTAACAATTGGGGTAATTTCAGAAATATGAAAATAATTAGGGGTAACTAAGCAATTATGATGATTTGGGAGATAATTTGTAACACCCCGTTCTGGAATACGTACGTAGATACGTATTCTGATTTTTCTAACATATTTTTTTGATTTATCTTGTATTTGTTTCTATTCTATGATTATTGGTGTGCTTGCGTTATGTTGGATTTGGATTCGTGGACTCGGAGTCAGCCCTAGTCTAAACCGGGGACCCGAACCTAGTGCTTCGCTCGATTTGGCCTTTCTGCTAATCCGATTTGACCGATTTTAGTTTTAAACATTATTTTCCAATATTTTAGATTTTTCATGATTTTCTGGAATTTTTCAGAATTATTTGCAAAATCTCCAAAACCGGTGTCGGTCGGTATCACTGACTGATTCCAGAATTTTTAGTTTTCAAATGGGATTGAATTTTCAAAAACGGCTTTCAGTTTACTTCTTAGAATATCATTTTCTATCTAAATTCATTTTTTGAGATTTTTCAGAATTTATCGAAAATCCACCGGTTTTGGTGTCGACCGGTACCGCCGGAAGATTCCAGGATTTTTAATTTGAAAACTACATCGAATTTCTCAAATCCGATTTCACCGTGTATCTTAGAATAATATTTGCTATTTTTGAGAATTTTTCGGTACGTTTCTGAAACAGTCAAATTTTCGCCTTATTTAAATAATAATATTTTTACCGGCGAATTCTTTCTGGCCTTTTCTTCCTCTACTCTCCTACTTTTTGCTACCAAAAATTTTAACAAATATAATAGATAATAATAAAATTTTTTAAATATTTTATTTCCTTTTTCTTACATTTTTTTTATTTCCTTTCTTTTATTTCTTTTTTCATTTATTATCATTAATTCCTTTTCCCCTAATTACTGGCTTTATCCACGACCATCGCCGCCGACAGCCGTGGCTCACGCAGCCCTACCACCATCCCCCTAAGCCATCAAATCTCTCCCTTCATCCTCTATTAAATCACCACATCCTCATTCACTTGAAGGGAATTCAAAAAAAATCCAAAAGAAAAACCAAGAAATACTTCATCTTCTTCCTCACAACTCCACTCACGCAACCCACTCTCGGCCGCCGCCTCCACCATCACCACCGTCACCACCGGCCGTCCCTAGGGCCGGCCATCTCCTCCTCCACACCTCCTCTCCACTTCCCCACCTCCAACAACCTCAAAATCCCCATCTCCTTCTCCAATTTCACCATAAACCCACCTCCATTACACAACTCCATCTCCAAAATTCTCCATCACCACCACCAAAATCTCCACTCCAACCAATCCAATAACACCTCCTCCTCCTCCTCCTCCTCTACCTCCCCATCACCTCCAATCACCACCACAACCACCACAACCACCACCACCATCATTTCCACCTCCATCAAAACAACCACCACCAAAACAACAATCCAAACACCCACACCACCTCCTCCTCCCCCCTACCCGCGCGCGCGCCCTGCCTCCCGGCGCCGCCGCCGCCCCGCCGCCGGCCGATCCCCCTCCTTCTTTTTCTTTCTTTCTTCTTTTCTTTCTTTCTTTCTTTCATTCAAATTTCTATTCATTCCCTAAATAAACACTCACTTTTCCCTCATTCCAAAAATACCCTCTACCATTCTATAAAATCACCTCCCTATATTTTCAACTCTACCCCCTTCCATTTCTATTTCTAATTTCCTTTTAAAACCATCCTATTTTCTCTCTTTTACTACAACTTTCTCTCTCCTCTCTCTTTCCCTCTCTAAAAATTTTTATAAATATTTATAAATATATATTTTAATATATATTATTACGGGCTAGTGGATTCTCGTGCGGGTCGCCGATTTTCAGACTTTAACCGGTATTTTCGTCCCAGTTTCAGGCGAGTGCTTACTATTACTTTAAAAATAATTACCCTAGTATTTATATCATGATATTGACTTGTGGACATTTTAAAATGCCTAATACAGGCCCTGCTAATTTTAGTACATAATTGTCATGCCATATTTAATTTCGATAATTGTTCCGATAATTATCATGCTATATATAATTCCAATAATTGTCATGCTATATTCCGATAATTGTTATATTTAATTCCGATAATTAGCATGCTATATTTAAATCCAATAATTTCCATACCATAATTAATTTTGATAATTGCTACATTTAATTCCGATAATTGCCATGTTATATTTAATTCCAACAATTGTCATACTATATTTAATTTCAATAATTATCATATTTAATTCTGATAATTGCCATGCTATATTTAATTCTAATAATTACCCTGCTATATTAATTCCGATAATTTTCATGCTATATTTGACATCGGTATTTATCATGCTATAGTTGACACCGATATTTGCCATGCTACACTTGACCCGTGACATCTGACACCAGCACTCGGTATTTACACCGGCACTTGGCACGTTACACTTGATACATGATATATGACACCGGTACTCGGTATTTACACCGGCACTCGGTACTTACACCAACCCTTGCTATGCTATATTTGACACCGGTACTTTCCATGCTATATTTGATATATGATACTTGAGACCAGTACTTGCCATGTTATATTTGACACATGACACCGGATATTGGTACTTGCCCTGCTATATTTGACACTTGATATATGACACCGGTATTTGACATACTATATTTACCACCTGATATATATAACACCTGATAACTGACACCTGACACCTGCCACCTGTATTACCTGGCATGTTCATAATTATTATATGACCAGACATCTGGCACTCCTGTATCTCCTGTACTCTTGTATCTCCTGGACTCCTGTACTCCTGAACCCCTGAAAAAGGGTGACTCCTGATATTATACTCCTGTTAATTCCCGTAGTTGCATAATCATGGTTATATTGTATACACTTGTGGACATTATCTTTGGGCAACATATATAATAAAATACTCAACTTTCACTGGGTGGGGGAAACTGATGGACACCGGTTGATGTCATATTTATAATGGTATCTGAAGTGTCGTGTGGGGCGCGTAATGATAAGTCCCCGGAAGCAGTAGCCTGAATCTGAAGTGTCGTGTGGGGCGCGTAATGATAAGTCCCGAAGCAGTAGCCTGTACTCCTGAGCATAGTCCCTAGCTGAGATGGGACCCACTATAAATATGAGCCATCAGATTTATCAGTTTCCAAATAATAACTCGTCTTATTCATAAGTGGATGTATGTGTGCCGGTTAGCACATACAAAAGCATATGAATCGGATGAATAACATAAAACAACCAAACAGTAGTAATGTTAGGAACGTGTGATATTTGGTCTCTCCTTTGTTCGGGTTCTGGTACTCACATATCAAACTCGGGTAAGTTCTACAGAGTGCGAACTCTAGTATGGACTATCAGTGATGTGAGACACTGGTAGGGAGGCGATTAAAATATCAGATGGTACTGACTATTATTGCTGGATTAATTAAAATGCTATACTTTTATATTCTCCAGTTTCAGTATTATGTTCTGAGTCGACACCCTGCATTATGACATGATATATGTGGTACAAGGATTATTACTGACACACCTTAGTTCTGTTACTCTGAGGGCAACTCAAGTTGTATAAATTCAGATGATGGTGACATCGGATATGTGGTATATAGATAAGGGTTTCCTTGTTTGGATTATCCCCTTGACGTATCACTCCATGAATCCATTATCCGAGCTTATACAACTAGAATTGTCCATACTTATATTTATCGCGTATTTATCACATTTGCCATATTTTATCGCATGATTATGTGCACCTATGCTCTCTATACCATTTCCATGCATGTTTTCTGATTCAGATTTACTGATATACATGTATTTACTTGATCTCGGATTTACTGTCATTTTCATTATAATACTTGTCATTTCCTGTACCTGCATGCCTGGACCACATCACTTGATCATGTACACGTGTGCCTGTTATGCACGCCATCTGGCTTCATTCTTTGTACTCGCTGGGGTTGCTAACAACCCTGGATTCTCATGTCCAGATCATGGAGTCTGGACCATAGCCTTGCTGTACCTGACCAGAGTGCGCAGCGGGAGCGTGGGTTAGCAGTTACCTATCTGGACCCTCTTCCTTCCCGCCTTTTCTTGATTGGCTCGCGAGATTTTCATCTTGCCACTCGTGAGTACTTTCCAGTATTTCATATTGTACGTCCTGCTTTTGTGCTTCTCAGTGATCATATATTCTTCAGATTATTATATCATGCCTTGTGATAACTGTACTGTTGTTATTATTGCTGGATTGTATATTACCACTGTGCTTCCGCACTCTAATTCCTGCCTGTATTGATGCTTAGCGTATGTACGTTAGGGTATTTCCGACCTTCGTATATACGTCGCAGTAACGTCTCCGTACCCTCCGGATCGGGGCGTTACATAATTTTAGAAATATAAAAGATTAGGGGGTAAATATGTATAGTTGTCAAAATCTGATCTCGTCCAAGATGACGATACGTGTCCCTCACCTTCCAACTCTTCGAGAAGCATAAGAGCTCCTTCTGTAGTCCATGCTATACCGGACCTCCTTCTAACTCTCCGCTCTGAGTCTCCCTCTATTTTGAAGGCTTCACCTCTGAATAAAGAAGCTCTAGCAATGGATCACCTTAATCTCCGTTGACAATTACGCAATGTTATTTTTTTCACGTTCATAATGTGTAACACCACTCAGCCTGGGCAATTATGGACAATGACAGATTTTTCTGTATGCAATGCCAACAAACCGGCACCGGTGATTACAACCATTACAACAAATCGACATGTGCAAATCTTGCGGTTATAAGAATCTCGCTTGTATCCATTTGCCTCCATGACCAACAACTCACTCAGGCACAAACAAATCTCCTCCTCCAACAAAGAGGAGGGATTTTGATGATGATTCTAATATGTATACATTCTCTATATTCCTATAATTCCTGTAAACTGAGAATTATAGTGAAGCTCCTCTTCTTTCTCGTAGTTTTTCCCAATTAAGAATTTTCATGTAAATCTTCTGTGTATCTCTTTTCTCTGCTATGTATCATCTACGTGTACTATCCCATTTTATTTCTCGCTTGTGGTGAGGATCGACCGTCCAATCAATTACGACAAAAAATCACCCCCACAATCTGAGATTAACCATTTATTTTTTGAGAAGTGATCAATTGTGGGTCAAATGAAGCACAAATAAAAACTAAAGATAAGTCATATATTTGGTCCTCTTCCTTCATATGACTCTTCTAGATTGAGAAAAATCCCAATTTTTGTGCTTACAACTTATCATCATTATGTATAAAAAAAAAAAAAAAAAACTTAAACATTTGATAAAATAAGTGACTTAATATGATAATGATATTATAAGCTTAAGACATGTCACAAGTAATATAGAAAGGAGAAACTCTCTCTCCTATTGAAAAAAGAGCAAGACATTTCACCTCACACTAAAAAAAAAAAAAAAAAAAAAACTGACCATTGCCATATGAAACTTTTTAACAGGAAGTTGTTGGGCATTTTCCGCAGCAGCTGCAGCAGAAAGGAATCACTGGATCGGGACAAGCAAGCTAATCTCTTTCTTTCTCTCCCCCCGAGCAAGAGATCGTCGACTGTGATGTCAACGCAGTGGTGGCCTAAGGAACAAAAGCCTCAACACCAAGTCCAATTTCCCGCACAATGCCTCCGATGACGCTTGCAACACTAAAAAGGTAGCCACCCACGCGGCCTCAATCACAGGCTACAAGAACGTGCTCGCAAACAGCGAGGTCGCGCTCCTCAAGGCGGTGGCCCACCAGCCGGTGTCAGTGGCTATAGATGTGAGTGGCTTCGCATTTCAATTGTGCTCAAGTGGCGTCTAGCACCCCGTTCTCGGGATACGTACCTAGATACCTGTTTCGATTTTTTCGATTGCAATTTTCTTCCAGTATTTATTTTTAAGTTGTGATTTCTCTTGTTTTTGGTATCAGATTTGGATTCTCAATCTTAGAGTGAGCCCTGACCTGGATCGTGAACCTGATACCGGTGTACCGCTCGATTTGACCTTTCTGCTAGTCTGATTTTACCGATTTTAATTTCAAACACGTTCTAATATTTTAGATTTTTTAAGATTTTCTGAAATTTTTCAGAATTATTTGCAAAATCTCCAAAATCGGTATCGGTAGGCATCACTGACTGATTTCCGGATTTTTAGTTTTCAAATGGAGTTGAATTTTTAGAAACAGTTTTTACGTTACTTCTTAAAGTTTCATTTTCTATCTAAATGTATTTTTTGAGATTTTTCTAAATTTATCAAAATTTGACCGATTCTGGTGTTGTCCAGTATCGCTGAAAGATTCTAAGATTTTTAATTTGAAAACTACATCAAATTTCTCTAATCTAATTTCACCAAGCATCTTAAAATAATATTTACTATTTTTGAGAATTTTTCGGAACGTTTCTGAAACAGTCAAATTTTCGCCTTATTAGAATATTAATATTATTTACCGACATTTTCTTTTCTTACTTTTTCTTTCTCTACTCCCCTACTTTATACTCCCAGATATTTTAATAAATTAATTATTTAATAATAAATTTTTTACTATTTTTTCTTTTTCTTATTTTTCCTTTTCCTTTATTTTTCTTTCTTTTCTTTTCTTCCCTTCCTCATGCTTCCTTTTTCCCTGCAACCGCCACCTGCCATAGCCACCCGCCGCCTGCAGCAGCAGCCAAGACCTGATGGGCTGCTGCTGCAGCAGCCCCTTTCCCCCCATTTCATCATTTCCTTTCACTTCTCCTCCCTATTAAATTCAACACTTCTCCTTCCTTCTAATTTCCATTTCCTTTTCAATTCCAAACTCCAACTCCTTCAACCAACCCATCCCCTCTTCATCACCGCCGCCTCCACCACCTGAGCTGCCACCACTACCCCGCCCCTAGGCCAGCATGCGCCACCCCCTGCCTCCCCTCTTCCTTCTCCACTTTCATCAAATCCCAAAACATCACTCCTCCTTAATTTCATCCAAACCCATCACCACCACCTCCTTTCCTCCTTCAAAATTCACCACCATCTCTATCAAATATACTACTCCCACCACCCTATCATCACCTCCTCCTCCTCCTCTAACTCCCAACCACCTCCAACAACCACTATAACCACCACCACCGCCATCAATCATCACCACCAAAAACAACAACTTCAACAACAACAAAAACTCCACTCCACCATCCCTCCCCCGGGCCATAGGCCGCGCGCGCGCCCTTCCTTGCCGCCGCTGCCAGGCCGCCGGCGGTGGGCCGGCCGACGCCCCCACCCCTCCCCTTCTTCTTTCATTCTTTCTTTCTTTCCTTTCTTTTCTTCTTTCTTTTCTTTTCCCCTTTTTTCCATTAATAAACCCACTTTCTACGTCACTAAAATACCCATCCCCTCATTCCCTAATTACTTTCCCATAATTCCAATCATACCCCTCCCTATTAATTCTTATTTTCTCTCTTTTAAATAACCCTATACTCTCTCTCCTCTCTCATTCCCTCTCTAATATTTATTTTTATATATATGTGAGTATATATTAATATATATATATATGGTTAGTAGCTTACTTGAACGTGTTCGCGGATTTTTCCAGATTTTCTTGGTATTTCGTTCCAGTGCTAGGCGAGTACATTTCTTACTTTATTACCATCATTTCATGTCTAATAATTATTATCTTGCTTTTAATATATGATGTCTCTTTATGCAAGTTGATATATGTTATATAAGTGATTTCTAAAATTATCACATTTTATAAATAGCTGCCAGGCTATATTATATTTTGTCGAACCGGTATTATACCGGGTATGCCTAGATCTACTCCCGCTTTACTCAGCTTCGCATAGCTAATTAAAAGATAAATTTATTATTATAAAAATGGTAATGAAGAGTTTGAAATGTTTATACTGTTCTCATGTACCATGTGATGTGACTGGTTGATACCTGATATTTGATGTTGTGACTCTCACCGACATATTAGTTACCGACCCTGATACATATGCACCGGTACTTGCCATGCTAGACCTAACACCGGTACTTGCCATGCTTATCACCTAATATTGACACCGGTACTTGCCATGCTATACTTATTATTTGATATCTGATACCGGTACTTGCCGTGCTATACTTATTACTTAATATCCGACACCGGTACATGCTATGCTATATTTAACACATGATATCTGATACCGGTACTTGTCATGCTATATTTGACACATGATACCCGACACCGGTACTTGCCATGCTATATTTGACACATGATACCTGAAACTGGTACTTGCCATGCTATATTTGACACATGGTACCTGACACCGGTACTTGCCATGCTATATTTGACACATGATATCTGACACCAGTACCTCCCATGCTATATTTGACACATGATTTCCGACACCGGTACCTGCCATGTTATACTTGATACTTGATACCCGACACCGGTTCTTGCCATGTTATACTTGACACTTGATACCCGACGCCGGTACTTGCCATACTATATTTGACATATGATATCTGACACTGATACTTGCCATGTTATACTTGACACATGATATACGACACCTGTATTACATGGCATATTCATGATTATCACTGTTACAGAGACTTGGCATGATTATTATACTGTTACCAGATATTTGGTACTCCTGTACTCTTGAACCCCTGACTCCCGAACTCCTGTATCTCCTGTACTCATGTCCCATGTACTGCTACTCTTGTTAATAGCACAATGAGATCGGCGTCCGGCAGAGTATGCCTGGTGTCGGGATGATGAGGATGTATCCCACAATCGTGCTAGCGTCTGGTGGATCCTGAATGGAACTAAGTAACAAATGGAGCAAAGTGCCACACCACACACGTGGTGGGGGCCACCTCTTGAATCCGTGAGGGCCACCTCTAGAATCCATTTTCCACACAGAGTAAAGTACCACACAGAGCAAAGTGCCACACCACACACGTGGTTGGGGCCACCTCTTGAATCCGTGGGTGCCACCTCTAGAATCCATTTCCCATACAGAGTAAAGTACCACACAGAGCAAAGTGCCACACCACACACGTGGTTGGGGCCACCTCTTAAATCTGTGGGGCCCACCTCTTGAATCTATGGGGCTACCTCCTGTATCAACCCTCAGAGCAAAGTGCCACATGGAGCAAAGTGTCACACCATACACGTGGTGAGGGCCATCTCTTGAATCTGTAGGGGCCACCTCTTGAATCTGTAGGGCTACTTCCTCCCTCCTGCCTGTGCCGCCTGGTGTTAGCGTGATAAGCATTCTCAGTGCCTATTACCACACACACATACATGTACAATGATAACTCCTGGAGCACGTGTTATTTGGTCTCTCCCTTATTCGAATAATGGTACCCGCGTATCAGGGTTCGGATGAGTTCTACTGGAAGTGCGGGCTCCAGCGTGAACTGTTGGTGTGTGGGACGCCGGTGGGAAAGGGACAAGAATAACATAAGAACATATCAACCAAACAGTAATAATATTAGGAACGTGGGATATTTGGTCTCTCCTTTGTTCGGGTCCTGGTACTCACATATCAGACCCGGATAAGTTCTACAGAGTGCGAACTCTAGTATGGACTATCGGTGATGTGAGGAGCTGGCAGGGAGGCGATTGAAATATCAAACGGTACTGATTATTATTATTATTGTATAATTTAAAATATGACACCTTTATATTCTCAAGTTATAGTGTTATGCCCTAAGTTGACACATTTCTTTATGACATATGATGATTACTCTAAACACACTATAGTTCTGTTACTCTTAGGGCAACTCAAGTTGTATAAACTCAGACGATGACGACATGAGATATGTGGTATATAGATGAGGATTTTCTTGTTTGGATTATCCCCTTGACGTATCTGTCCCGTGAATCCATAATCTGAGCTTGTACAACTAGTTTTGTTCATACTTGTATTTATCGCGTGTTTAACTTATATACCGCATGTATCTATACTCTTCATACTGCATTCTATGCATGTTTTCCTTTTCAGATTCATTGATATATATGATTTACTGTCGTTCCTTTAATATTTCTTATATTATTTGTTATTACTTGTACCTGCATACTTGGACCACATCACTTGATCATGTACACGTGTACCTGTTATGCACGCCATTTGGCTTTATTATATGTATTCGCAGGGTTGCGTCTGACAACCCTGAATTCTCATGTCCAGATCCTAAAGACCGGACCTTGGTGACCTTACTAGAGCAGATCAGAGTGCGCAGCGGATCCTTTCGTGACATACGGAGTGCAGCAGAAGCTTAGATTATCGCCGCAGCTCTTCCTCCCAGTTCCTCTCCTGTTTGGTTCTCGAGACCCATCTTGCTGCTCGTGAGCACCTCTCAGCTTTTGTATACCTCTTCATATGATGTACTTTTATATTTTCTGGTGATATAATATTCCTGCAATATTTTATCACCCTCTGTGATAACTATGTACTTGTACTTTTCTGTTGGAATGTATATGACCACTGTGCTTTCGCACTCTGATTCTTACCTGTGCTGATGCTTAGCGTATATACATGAGGGTATTTCTGACCTGCATATATACGTCGAAGTGACGTCTCCGTACCCGCCAGATTGGGGCGTCACAACTAGGGAATATGGTACTGAGGTACTGAGCTTGATCACAGAGTAACTGCAGTGGGGGTATGGGATAACGAGTAATAGGATGAAGTATTGGCTCGTGAAGAACTCTGGGAACGTCGTGGGGAGGGAAGAGGTATATAAGGATGGAGAGGGATGTGGAGGCTAAGGAAGGACTATGGGGGATTGCTATGCAAGCTTCCTACCTAACTGCATAGAGTATGTTAGAACAAAACGTGAAATACAGACTAAAGAGAAGTGGACATTCTTTTATTATTTTGAAAGGCAATACGAGATTATAGTGTTCCCGAGTAGCGGAGTGACTCCGAGAAGCAACATGAGGCCGGAGTCAATACGAGGTTGGAGTGTACCCGAGTAGCGGAGTGACTCTGAAAAGGTAATACGAGGTCAGAGTGTTTCCGAGTAGCTCTGTAGTAGAGCTGTTGTGTGTTCTTGAACATTGAGCTTGAAGCAATATTTGGCCTACTCCGGTGTAAGGATTCAAAAGCCAAATTTTTCCTAGGAACATCGAAGAACTCTGGTGTGCACCAATCAGATTCTTCGGTAATCTCCTCGATTATATCAGGCAAGTGACCTCTTTGATCAGACGCAGGACATGGCTCTACTTACTATCTGAACACATTATTTTTAATTTAGTGATCTTCTTCTTTTTTGTCATTTCTCAAATGAACTACAAGGGAACCTATTTATAAGACTCCTTTAATAACTCAAGGGTCACAATCTCTTAATGAGGGTAACTTAAGGGCCTTGTTTAGATTCAATGAATCTAACCCAAGAGTCACCAACTCATAATGAGAGAAGCCCAAGGGTTATGTCCATATTCAATTAATATAGCCCAAAAGTCATTATCCCTTTTAATGAGGGAAGCCCAAAAGATTACCAATTTATAATTAGGGAATTTCAAGAATCTTGTGTCTAGATTCAATGTAAAAACTCCAAGGTTCTTGGTTGCATTAACTACCTAGCACATGTCCAACTAGTTTGCACATATGGAAAATTATTAGTAAAAACCATTTTAGTGTGAGAAAAATAAAAGTTACCAATATATATAGTTTGAAAATTTTATGTTTTAAAAAATCAATTTTGCACAAAACATCTAACAATCCCCCACAAGTTTATAAACTAACAAGAAAGTTATAACCTTTGTGCATAAAATAGATGTCACTAGGACTTGAATCTCCTTTAGACCAACTGAATAGAAGATAGGTACGTGGTGAACTTAGTCTTGAATTGACACTTTTCTCACATTCCAGCGATCACATAAGATTAAAATTTAACTGTGGTAATCATCACTTTGAACCACAAGCTTGAGTGTTTGCACATTTATGATCATGTGCATGTCCTGATTTCTGCGATGGCTCTTGGTACATTTTATAAATTCTCATAGGAGATGGCCAAATCTCCACCCAAGCATAGGTGGGTCCTTTAGTTGTGTTTCTGACCCAACACTCAGCATCCGAAATGCTTTGGACTCATTAAAACTTAAAAGCTATCCTTTCAAATTGTAGGAAATGTGCATGCAAGTGTTACTTAATTTTGAATCAAACATCTTATTATTAGTAGCATGAGCCTTGAACTAATAACTTGATATTAATTGTAAATGTATGTAAGACTTACAATGACTTGAGACCCATTCCAACAGAAGTCTTTTCTCCTAATTCTTTTTTCAAGCCTTTAGTTAGAGGATCTACAACATTCTTTAAAGACCGAACATCAATCACCAAGATGACTCTGAGACAGATAAGCTCGTTCAAATAGCCATGCTTCAGACGAATGGTCTGCTTCTTTTCATTGAATAGCCAGTTTGCTGCAACAACACTTGTTGCATGATTATCACAATAGATGATTGCAATTCTCTCAACGGAAGGTCTCAGAGAAAGCAACTGAGTCACTCAGTCTCATCTCCTACAACAGTTAATGCAAAAAACTCAGTCTCTATTAATGATTGTGCAATCAGACGTTGCTTCTTGGACTTTCATGAAATGACAGCTCCTCTCATGGTGAAGACAAAACTTCCAGTGGATCTGATTCCGAGCACCAGCTTGCATCTGAGAAATCTTCGGTCACAGTTGGATATTAGGTGTAAAGCAGGCCCATATTCAAAGTTCTCTTCAAGTACCTTTTTAAGTTCTGAATAAAATTTCAGAGAGGCTTTTCAGGATTGCTTGTAAATCTACTAAGCATTCCAACTGAGAATGCTATGTCTGCCATTATGCAGCTCATTGCGGACATAAGATTACCAATAATCTTTGAGTATTCTAGCTATCTTACTAGTCTTCCAGTATTGGGTCAAAGTTTCTTGTTGTAATCATATGGTACAGACAACTCTGACAAGTCGAAATAGCCATACTTCTTCAATATGTTCTCTATGTGATGGGATTGAGATAATCCAATTACATCTTTTGTGTATAGAAATTTGATTTCGAGAATCATGTCCGCATCCCCAAGGTCCTTCATGCTGAATTGAGCTGACAGAAATTCCTTGGCAGATATCAATATCTCCAAGTCGGTCCCGATGATGAGCGTGTCATCTACATAAAAGCAGATCACCACTACCTTTTCTTCAGCAATCTTGATGTATAGGCACTATTCAGATTGACTAACTCAATACATATTGCTATGAACAATCCTGTTAAATTTCTCATGCCAGAGTTTTAGAGCCTAAGAAGAGAAGATGAGAGAAAATCGCCTACGATTGTTTGATCATGTGCGACGTAGATCTATAGATGCGCCAGTCCGATGAGTAGAGCATATCAAATTAGAGCAAGTTAAAAGAGCGCAGGGGAGACCGGAAAAAATATGGATGAAGGTAATACGAAAAGATATAGTGGCTAAAGGTCTTAGTGAAGACATATTGCTTGATAGGAATGAGTGGAGAAAGCTGATCCATGTGCCTGATCCAGCGTAATTCTGTTTTGGTTCATGTAGCCTACCCCAAATACTTTGGACAAATGGCATAGTTGTTATTGTTGTTGTTGTAGAGTTTTAGATCCTACTTAAGACCAAATAAAGACTTTGTTAGTTTGCATGCCTTATCTATAGGAGCATCAAGTTCTTATGGTCTTTTAATGTAAATTTCTTCAGTGAGATCTCCATTTTGAAAAGCTGCCTTCACGGCCATCTGGTGAATGATGATTTCTTGATGGCCGCCCATGCAATCAGTACCCTAATGGTAATAATTCTGCAAACTGGTGCATAAATATCGAAGAAGTCAATACCTTCTTTCTGAGAGAAGCCTTTTGCTACCTGTCTTACCTTGCAATTTTCTATGGTACCATCAAGTCGCAACTTTTTTTTGAAAATTCACTTACACTTGATAGGCTTTTCACCTTCAGACACATCCACCAATTACCATATGTGATTCAGGATCAGAGAGTTCATTTCATCATCTATGACTTCCTTCCATAGAATAGCATCTTTGGACTGCATTGCTTTTTTGAAAGTTTGTAAACCTCCTTCTACGTTCTAGGTGATGAAGTCATCTCTAAAGTCCTGCTTTCTGATGCGTTTAGAAAGTGACTTTACAGCTTCTGGAGTCTCTTTTTCAACATCAATATTTTCTGCTCCTGAAGAGATTAATTCATCTAGTGCAATAGACTTTTCAGCATTTTCAGGTTCTTTGAGCGATAAGCTTTTATCCTTTATGAACTTATTCTCAAAGAACTCTGCATCTCAAGCTTTGATGATGGAGTTGGTGCCAAGATTCGGAAATCTACATGCATCACTATTTTTATCAAAACCAAAAAACGTACATCTGTTTGCCTTAGAACTAAGCTTTGACCTCTTAATATCTGGTATGCGGATGTAGGGAAGACATCCCCACACTTTGAGATTGTCCAAGGATATTGGATATCCCAACCATTGCGGATGTGGAGTAGTATCTGATTTGGGGTAAGAAACCCGGTTCAGGACCCAGTTAGCCATCGGTAATGCCTCTCCCCAATAGCAATTAGGTAAATCAGATTTAATCAATATCGCGTTTACCATCTCAGTGAGTATGTGATTCCTCCTTTTTGCAGTTCCATTCGACTATAGGGAGTAAGGAGCAGTCGTCTCCGCAATGATTCCATGCTCCTTGAGGCATGCTTCAGCTTCCTTCGACCGGCACACACCACCTCCATCGCTTCTAAGCTTTTTACTGGATGTCCAAGTTGCTTCTTCATTCAAGTCTGGAACTCAGTGAACTTGCTAAAGACTTTATCTTTTGACTTCAACAAGTTCATGTAGCAGAAGTGAGAATGGTCGTCGATGAAGGTGATGAAGTATTTCATGCCACCTCTAGTCATGAAGCTCTTGAAGTCACAGATGTCTGAATGAATCAGGTCCAGTAGAATTGTGCTCCTTGTAACATTTGAATGAATCAGGCTTCACATTTTTCAGGCTTATTACCCTCATAGTTTTGAAATAAGCATAATTTCTTCATATTTAATATTTTTCTGTAGTTTACATGACCTAATCTGTTGTGCCATAAAGTAGAGGAGTACACGGGAGTAGAGATTTCATTAATAACTGAGGTGGGTACAATAATACTTATCTTGCACATGCCATCAGTGCGGTAAGCATTACCAAAATACATCTTTTTGTAAGATAATACAACCTTTCTGAGTTGAAAATCTAGTCCCATTCTCACATCACACAACAGGCTCCAAGAGACTAGCTTCTTAAAAATTAATGGGACATATTTCACACTCTTCAATGTGAGAGTCTTCCCTGAAGTAAAGGTCAACACCACGCTCTCGGTTTTAAGCACATCAGCAGTGGAATGATTAGCTATTGATATATTCTTTTTTGCAGCACATAGGTGGAGAATAGATCTTTATTGAAGCAGATATGACATGTAGCACCTGTATCTAGCTACCAATCGAAATTATTGGAAGGAGATGTCACCTGGAAGAGCATAGCAACAAAGTTGTTAACCCGCTTGACGTTGTGGGTGTAACGGTCCCCATTTTGTAGACAAAGATTAGTCTGATAACTCCCAATTATTCCAATTCTCCACTATTATCCCAGAAAAATTTTGGCAGCACCTCCCCTAAAGTTTTATATTTTTACATGACATAGAACATTCATTTTGGCTCCATGGCCTACTTATTCCAAATAAGAATTTTGGCCCACACGGCCTACTTATCGCAGGGTATAAATATGTCTCAACCAAAAAATTATGTCCTCATTACATGTTTCCATAACGTGTTTCCAGAGTACATCTTAATAATATATAACATTAAGGATTTGATCTCCAACACATCATCACCAAGTACAACCACCAATCTTAATTCTCAAAACATAACGTGTACCATAAGTCCCTAGTCCCAAAATATTATAAAAGACGAGTTACATACAATGAGTGTACCATAAGCATAACTAGCCAGAAAAGAACTTAAAGTAAAGCATACATATGAAGAGGGTTAACAAAAACAGTATGAATAGCATGTCGTTCGGCCCATTACTAAATCCTCCGAGCTAAAACAATCTCTTTCCTTTATCCAAACCTGAAATGAGTGAAAAGAAAAAAGGGGGGGTGAGCTCAATGGCTCAGTGAGTAAATTACACAAGCAACTAAAATCTGATAAGATGAAATTCTATCACAACCATACTTTTGAGGGGTCTGAGGAGGTCATACATGAATTATGATGATTGCTACTCCTACATGTGGCTCTCTCCTATCCATCCCCATATTCTACACCTTTTATTAGTTAAATGTCTCAACTATCAAATTTTCTTTTATTAACTCGAAATATTCTTTCTGAGTACACAATAAGTTCAAATTTATCAATAATTTCCTACACGTGTATTCCTACGTGTATGCGTTTACCCTCGCCTAAATCCTTCATCAAATAATATCACATTCAGACAATACACTATATCCTTTATTAATGGAGCACATACATACATGCATAGCTCTCATAAACATGAAGTTTAAATTCTCCATCTTCCCCCTCCTACCGGCTTTCGCCCGGCCCCTTCCTCCTTATGAATACAAATAGATTATATATATACATATATATACACATGAAACATGTCCACCGTCTTCCCCTCCTACCGGCTCCCGCCCAGCCCTCCTTATAATTATATATATGTACAATGAAACATGACCACCGCCTTCCCCCTCCTACCGGCTCCCGCCTGGCCCCTTCCTCCTTATAATCACACACACACACACATAATGAAACATGACCACCATCTTCCCCTCCTACTGGCTCCCATCCGGTCCCTTCCTCCGAGCAAATAAGCCAAGTATAAATCACATAATTATTATACTAGTAGACACATGATATTTATGTCATATGCACTTTAACGCAATAATTCTTATCAATTACAACATGCATGAACATGTATAAACCTTGTGATTTACAAAGATCCATGTTTCGTAGGATCATTTTCGCATCCATAATCGATCATCATTTACTTATATGAGGGTTCCACTTTACTTTCTTCTTACCCATGAATGATAAGTAAAGACTTCGCATATGTTGAATTCAGTGTAATAACAACATATATTAGTGCTCTCAACAAGGTCAATATCGAAAAGTACTAAGATTTAATCACCCCTAAATATGAGTTCCATGTATGTTACCATGAAGGATTATGTAGATCTAGTTATCACTAACTTCTACCATGTGAATATTTAATTCAATCATTAGGGAGAAAGAGGGAAAGAATATGACACTAGCCCCATGATTTCTAGATTACTCCAATACTACATGAACGTTGTCCCCAAAGTTCTCTCAATCCCTCATAACTTCCTACTTTATTTACTTGAAATTAGCCAATGTCCACGACAAAAATTGGTGGGTGTAGTAGTCTACTCATCTTATATAGATCGATCTCTTCACTAATCTTCGTTGATCGCACTCCCACACAACAACCCTAGCAATTGAAACATAGGGGATTTTGATCACATATTCCATCAACAATAAGAGGAGACATAGATAATTACCTGCTCACTTTCAGCTTGAGTTTATATTCTAAAAATAGGAGTTTTCAAGCCTAAAACTCAGATCTACCACACCCCAAGATCACACCCGAACCCACGCCCTTCCTCCTCCCTCCGGTCTACGCGCGCCCCCCTCCCGAGGCCGTGCGCGCGACCTGGCCAGTAGCGAGCGCACGCGCGCTGCTGCTGGTGCGCTGCTGCGCAGGCGTGCTACGCGCGCTCCTCTCTCCCTGGCTCCGGCCAGGGATGAAAAGAAGGGGAAAAAGAGAGGGAGAGGTAGGGTAGAAGGGAGAGATAGAGTAGGAGGGAAATCTCTTCAGAAATTAAGGGAGAAGTTTTGAGAATTCTAGGGCTTAGGGCTTTTGGAAGAAAATACAGAGAAGAGAGTTTTCTCAAATCTGAACGTAAGAGGATAGGGAGGGTAAAATGGGTAGAAAATTTCTTCTTTGGTGTAAATTATAAGGTGAGGACTCTCCTCTAAATTCTACTTGTTCATGCTTCAATCAAGAAGATCCAAGCCCTAGATCTCACCCTACATGCACACCTACCCCATTTCATTATCTCTAAGGATTATTATTAGCATAACACTAGGTTCTAATTAAGTTAATCATGGTCTTAGAAATGTGTTGACCCAATGGCCCATCACTCTAGTTTTGATGATGATTAACTCATGCAGTTATAGTACTAATGATCTTGTGTTCAATTATTCTCAGATTTTTGATCAAGATCTTAGTAGGTGTTTAGCTTCAACAAAGAATTTAAAGTCAAGTTTTGAAGCTAGCACGTGTTGATTCAAGAGCTTATGTATCAAGACCACATCAAGTACTCAAGAGAAGTCTAGCTCATTGGATCATGGTTTGGACCAAGTCGAAGGAGAAGAAGACTTCAAGTGAAGCCCTTCAAGAGAAGACTTGTGTCTACGTTTGTTTTTGTTAAGATTTTATTTTAGATAAAATGTAAAGGATAGAATAGTTGGTGGATTGCTCAAGTTCATATACACACACACTCAAGATTTATTTGTGTTTTCATAAAAGGATTTTCATTTGGAAAAATACCGGTTTGATTTTTGGAATTCAAAGTATACATGTCTTTAACCAAAACCATTTTTAGTGCTTATTGTCAAAAATATAGATATTTCATCATTTATGTGTAGGGATCATATCCATACACACTATACTTTAAAAGTATTTAAAATATCTTATTTTTGTATTTGGAGAAATTATGAAAAAATCTATTTGAAAAAATATAGATTTTGTTTTATGCCAAAATTTCTAAGTTACAAAAATAGTTCAAAGTGTTTGTAACATGGTTTGATTTTTACTCAAACATGTTTGTATATCAAAGTATTATACTGAACTTATTTTTGTACATTTTTAGAGATTTTATGGGATTTTATTAAAGGAAAAATACCAAGTTTTCAATCCCTAAAATGTTCTGTTTTGACTTCTGCCGGTCGACCGGGACGGTCGACCGAGTCAGGAGTCGGTCGACCGAGTCGGTCGACTGATGTGTACAAGCGTGCATGCCTTATTTGGCTGGAGGGCCAGTCGACCGACCCGGTCGACCGCTAGAGAGCTTCTGCTCTCTGGAAAGCTCCGATCGACCGGGTGGTCGACCGGTAGAGAGCTCTGCTCTCTGTATTGTTCGGAAGGATTAATTGCATTGAGAAAGGGTTTAGAGTGAACCGTTGATATCCGTGTACCGATGATCAAGAACTTTGAAAGTATATGCAGGTTTACTTTGCTCCTTCCGAATCACCGCTCGTAGCATAAGTTAGGACGGGTCGTATCCGTAGGGAGGGTTAGCAATAGAAGCATTCAAGGTCTTTATATTGAAATCTTCGAGAAGAAAAATGAAATTTCTTCTTTGTTTTAAGAAATGAAAAACAAAACGAGGTGGAAGGTGAGTGGAAAATCTTTGGGGGTTTTATAAAAGAAAGGAAGAAACGAGAATAAAGATGGAAGGAAAACGGAGATATTTGAAAAGAGAAAGAACGTTTTCAGAAGAGAGGTTTTTTTTAAGAATGATATAAAGAGAAGTCATGACTAACTAACATTCTAATTTACTAACTTACTACTCTCGTTGGGTGATGCATGCCTCATATTGATTCATCGGCAATGGTGTGTCTTGCTTTACCAAGTCCTTGTATTGTCCCATGTCGAAGGTGTTTCTCATCTAGGCTAGGCTAGTTGCCTCCTTGAATCATTGGCTCTCTAAATAGATTTTCAACAATAGAACAAGGATAGTCACTCTTAAAGATGCTAAGAAAACATACAAGAGTCATTAGTCCATCAAAGCTATAATAAAGCGAGCATGAAATAAGAAACTTGTAATGTAGTCATTAGCATAGTGAAGTACTCCATCTTCATGTTCCATCAAGACACTTGTTCTAAACACAAGGCTCTAAGTGAGGCTCACATGAATTATATGGAGGAGGAACATAGCATTCACAAAGAATAAAAAGCAACTCATCTTCATTGGAGGTAAAATAGACTTGTAGTTTGCAAGACAAAGGAAGAAAGCGTCCAATGAATCATATAAAGTAGCAATCACCCAAGAGTTAGTAGTTAGTAAAATTAAAAGTTAATTAGTCATGTTAATGAATTATCTAGACATGGAAATAAAGAACAAGCAATGGTTCATTGTAGAAATTAAATAGAAGAAAGTAAAAGCTTAAAGAAAATAGTGCACTAGAACAAGAAAAGATTGGAAGATTGGAAGCTTGATACTTGTATTGCGTTGTCACCGTCTCTAATTATAAAGATTGCTCACTCTCACTCTCTCTTTTCTGGATTCTAAAAGGAGAAAAAGAAAATTACATAAAAGACTAAAAGAAAATCTAGAGAAACCCTAACAATTTTCGTATAAACAATGCTCTTTTCTCCTCCCTGATTACAGAGGCCCTAGGGGTCTATTTATAGTCTTCATGAGAAGAAGCCATCACACTTCAGCCTCCGGATCAAACGCTGAAGTAACGGCCAAAAGATTACCGCGGGTCCGCGGCATGTGCCGCGTTTCCGCGGCCGTTTCTTGGCCGCTGCGCTAGCGGATTTTTGTGCCTTTCTATTGTATCTCATATCCTTAGTGGATCTTCTAGAAACGGAGAATACGCTTTGAGAACTGTGCAGATCTAGGCTTTCTTCTTGTGGGCTTCTAATTAATTCTTTAATTCCTTAAAAATCATAATTCTTGGGCCTCCTTCTCCATTAAACATTGAACCTGAAAAAAGAGAGAAAAAAGCAATAAAAATCCATTATTTATTCAGATAAAGCATAGCATGGTGGTAGAAAATGATGCATAAATGACTCCAATCATGTATCCAGGCCACGGTCGATCGCTGGCTCAACGGTCAGAAATCTGACTGTTGGCTGGTCGACCGGGCCGGCCGACAGACAGCAGTGCAGACTGCTATTTTGCCCCAACGACTAGTTTTTCCTAGCCTATAAAATGGGGCTCCCATGGACTATTTTAAACAAGATTTTTGGAGAGTTTTAAACCTAGTTTTTCCTATCTATTTCAAAGGTTTTCTCCACTTGTTTAAGAGCCAAATACTTCCATTCAAAAGGAGAGTTTATAAAGAGTTTTCAAAAGTGATTTCTTGTGTTTTCCACCTCAACTGCAATCCTTGTTTTTCTCACAATCACTTGATTTCCATTGCTATACCTATCCTATAGGGATCTTTATTATGAGAGGTTTTTAGGTGATCAAGTGTTTAGATCACCAAGAGATCTTTCTTACTTTAAGGAGGCAGACTTGTGTGTTCGCGGTGTTTCGAGTTCTAGTGAGAGCTCTTTGTAGAGGTGCGGCCTAGACAGGCTTGCGTGCTTGCGGTGTATTGTTCTCAGGAACAAGAGAGGGACTAAAGAGTCCAAGAGTTCTAATGGGAACTCCTTGTAGGTGTTGCGGCACCGAGTGATCCGGTGGGATCGATTTTAGTGAAAATCCTTCATAGTATTGAAGGCGGGGACGTAGAGCAAGTGAGCTCGAACCTCGAAACAGTTCTCTCGTGTTTGCGATTGCTCTCTATCTCTTACTTGTCTTTATATCTTGCATGCTTATATTGTCTTTATCTTTATATGCTTGATATACATTGTGCTTAATTGTTATATGCTTGGGGATTGTTTGCTAACACCTGTATTCAACTAAGAGAGCCAAAGCGGCACCTCAACTCTTATCTAGAGGAATCTTGAGGAGTTAGTCTAGAGCCCTTCACGGGGAATTCGGCTACACTCTTAGGTTATACTTGGTGTGTGTAAGAAGTTTTAGTTTGCATAAATAGTTTTAATTCTACATTAATTGACCATTAGATTAGCTAGTCACCTATTCACCCCCTCTAGGTGATTTCAATTTTTATCAGAGCCAAGTGCTCTTGATTTGGGTCTAACCACCTTGAGTTAAAGATCCTCATTTTATAGCTAATCACAATATTTATTTACACACACATGGATTTCATGTCACCTCCCACCTTTGACATTCTTAACATCCAAACTTGGAAGGTTAAGATGTCTATGTACCTCAAAGGCCTAGGCATTCTTGTTTATCTTGCTACTATTAAAGATTCATATGTTAATAATAGCAAGTATATTGAGGCTAACTCAAAAGTCATTCATGTTTTGAAGAGTACCCTAAGTGATGATTATCTATGTAGGGTTTCTAACATTGACTCGGCTTTTGTAGTATGGAACACCATTATCTCCCTTGGCGAACAAGAATAATACTATGCGGGAGCGACTCGGATATTAGAAGTGAAGCTTCCAACATATGCTATATGGTCCAAGGGGATAACCCCCTTGAGGTAAACACCGAATCCGAGCTAGAAGAGGATGTTGATATGTCTTACAATGAACTTTCTTCATTCTGTCAACAACTTCTAGAAAAATATGACATGCTTAAAAAGGATAATAAGAAAATGAAAAACAAATTTGATTCCATGTTAAATGAAAAAGATCCTTTACAAGATAAATTGGAATGTTTTTAAAAAGAAAATGAAAGTTTGAAAAATGAAAATGTTTCCTTACTTTCTAAATTGAATGATCTTTGTGAAGGAAATACTTCATTGAAAAATAAAATTGTTTTGGTGAAAAAATAAAAAGAAATTGCTTTGAATGAAAATAACTCTTTAAAAAGAAAAATTGTTGAAAAAGAAAAAGTTAATGTTTCTAAAAAGAAAAAGTTTGTTGATCATATTTTTCATGCCACTACTATTGATAAAAATAAAGTTAAATTTTTAAAAAATAGAATTGATTGTTTAAGCTCAACATTGAGCAAATATGCATTTAACCATTCTAAATTGGAATCCTTGTTTCAAAAGAAACAAGCTCTACATATTCATGCACATCACCCACATCATGCATATGCACATTTTGCATACCATGATCATACTCACACACATATGCATTCTAGAGTGTACAAGTGTACACATTGCGGCCGCAAAGACCATATAGCAAAATTCTATTATGATAGAATTAATTCTTTAAATTTTGCTAATAAGAATGTTTGGGTTCCTTACAATGCTAACCCTCGTGGACCTAAAAGAAAATGGGTACCAAAATCCCCACCTTTTGTATTTGATATAGGTGCGGGCTCTCACATGACGTGAGAGGGATGGTGCCTTGGTGGTGGATGCACATGGACTTGATGGACATACATTTAATGCACCGCTATCAAGGAGGTTTGGTGGGACGACCACCATGTTTTGAAGATTTGAAGTATAGTTCTTTTGTTTGATAACTATCTCTAAGTTCCCATTTTAGTTTTACATGCCTTTACATTTGATGAATTTTTAGCATGTTTTAGTTTTATGTTTAAATAATCATGCTTTGTATTTCATGTGGTAAACACTTGTTTAGATGTAGTTTTTATCCAAACTTGTGTATATACGTGTACAAGTAGTGAGAAACATTTGATTCATATACGTTTGCACTTCATTGTTCATTTGTACTCATTATATGCACATGTATAGGGTAGTTTTGATGATTCCCTCATTTATACTTGTTTTGCCTATTTTTGTGTATGGTTTGCTTTATGTATATGCAATTTTTATTCAAATCTAATAAATATACATGTATACCCCTTGAGTCATTTGCCTTCATGCAATTTATATTATGGACTCTTTTTATATTTGGAATATGTATGCATATTATTAGTTTTGAATAAAAACATACATATACCTAGAAGTTTGTTTTTAAATGAAAAATGATTTTCATGTTTTTCACTTGTTTGATTAAATGATATTTGTTTAGAGCTTCATTGATTATCTTCATGAAAAATACTAATTGCATGATTCTTTTACACTCACACTTTATTTGTTTATTCATGACTTTGTTTCATAATTATTTTTGAGCCTTATAGATTTCGAGTATCAACCTTTATGTATTTAGTATGTTTCATGATAGACATATGATTTGGTTTCTTGTTTTGAAGGATCTTTAACTAGTTTTTTAAAAATTAATTTAACTAGTTATTTATTCTTCATTTGATAGTGTTTTCACAATAAAAATATTTTCAAACTCCTATTTTTGAAAACCCCTACCAACCCCTTTAAAGGGCGGACGGATGGGCGAGCATGCCTTGTATGCCTTATTAAAAAAAATTTATCTTGTGCATGAAAAGATTGGTTTATTATGAGTTATATACTTCATTTACATCATATTTTCAATTTGTATCTCAATTGATATTTTTTTGTATATACTCATATTTTGTTTTCTATATATGTATGCCTTCTCATTTCAAATAATATTAATTTCTATTGGTATTCTCTTTTCATACATATATATGATTTGTTTGTGCTTGAGTTACAAGATATTCACATATTTAAAGCACAAAGTATGTTTATGCTAAGCTTGAATTAAATCTTGATTTCAATTGATTTCTCAATTGGTACTTTTTATAAGCTTATGCATTATTTTCAATTGATATTTTTATTGATATCATAATTTACAATATACTTCAATTGGTATCTATTTATTTCAATTAGTATCCATATATTTCAATTGGCATCTATATGTTTCAATTTTCAATTGGGTTTAAATTTCATTTGGTATCAATATGTTTTAACTACTTGGTAACAAAATTTATCATGTATTTCTATTGATATCAAAATTTAATGTAAATTTAAATTGGAATCAAAATAACTACTTTCATTGGTACCAAATGTAAAAATATTTCAATTTCAATTTGGTATCACACATTTCCTATTTCATATGGTATTAAAATTCTTGTGATATATCAAATTAATTTGTTGATTTAAGTAGAATTCAAAATTTGTGTTGTTTACAATTGGTATCATAAAATTTTGTTTATGTACAAATGATATCTTAAAATTTGTTTTAGTATTATAAAAATTTGTCTTAAAAATATTTTAATATATATTGCCTATATGCAAGGGGAGCTTAACATCTCTTCTACATATAGATTCATGTTGAGTGTGTCTTATATTGAGGAGGTTGATAACTCTTCTTTATGCGATACACATGTATTGGGGGAGCTTCACATCTCCTCTTATGCATTGCATAATATGCGTTATGTGAGTTAGGGCTTGTCATCCCTTCTTCATGTAATGCATATATGTAGGGAAGTTAACTTAGCGTCTTTCTCTTCATGAATGTATATCGCATATATCTCTTTATTAGTTGATTTGATTTCACCCCTTTGTTGATTTTTGTTTCAGATAAAAAGGGGGAGAACATTTTTTTGTGTTTACTTTAACCCCTTTGTTGATGATTGACAAAAAGGAGGAGAAGTATTTTAGTATATATGCATGTTTTTCCTTGTTTTATACATAAAGGGGGAGAAGAATTTTTGTCTATGCATATTGTTTTGTTTTGCAAAAAGGGAGAGAAGAATTTGATGAGTTTTATGCTTGATTGGCATGTTTATCTCCTTATGATTGCATACATGTTTGTTTATTTTACGAGCTTTAATTGAATATATATTTGTTTATTGTTATGCATGAGTTAAGGGAGAGCTTCTTTGAAGCTTTACTTTAATCCATGCATATATAACTCCATGAGTTTTGTCATCATTAAAAAGGGGGAGATTGTTGGCCCAATAGCCCATCACTCTAGTTTTGATGATGATTAACTCATGTAGTTATAGTACTAATGATCTTGTGTTCAATTAGTCTCAGATTTGTGATCAAGATCTTAGTAGGTATTTAACTTCAAAAAAGGATTTAAAGTCAAGTTTTGGAGCTAGCACGTATTGATTCAAGAGCTTATGCATCAAGATCACATCAAGTACTCAAGAGGAGTCTAACTCATTGGATCATGATTTGGACCAAGTCAAGAAGGAGAAGAAGACTTCAAGTAAAACTCTTCAAGAGAAGACTTGTGTCTAGATTTGTTTTTGTTAAGATTTTATTTTAGATAAAATATAAAAGATAGAATAGTTGGTGGATTGCTCATGTTCATATACACACACACTCAAGATTTATTTGTGTTTTCATAAAAGAATTTTCATTTAGAAAAATACCGGTTTGATTTTTGGAATTCAAAGTACATGTCTTTAACCAAAACCATTTTTAGTGCTCATTATCAAAAATATAGATATTTCATCATTTATGTGTAGTGGATCATATCCATGCACACTATGCTTTAAAAGTGTTTAAAATATCTTATTTTTGTATTTGGAGAAGTTTTGAAAAAATCTATTTGGAAAAAAAACAGATTTTGTTTTATGTCAAAATTTTTAAGTTACAAAAATAGTTCAAAATGTTTGTAACATGGTTTGATTTTTCCTCAAACATATTTGTATATCAAAGTATTATACTGAACTTATTTTTGTAGATTTTTAGAGATTTTATGGGATTTTATTAAAGGAAAACTATCAAGTTTTCAATCCCTAAAATGTTCTGTTTTGGCTTCTGCGGTCGACCGGGACGGTCGACCTAGCCAGGAGTTGTTCGACCGAGTCGTTCGACCGACGTGCACAAGCGTGCATGCCTTATTTGGCTAGAGGGCCAGTCGACCAACCAGGTCGACCGCCAGAGAGCTTCTGGTCAGGTCGACCGGGCGATCGACCGGCAGAGAGCTCTGCTCTCTATATCCAGACCACGGTCGACCGGGCCGGTCGACCGCTGGCTCAACGGTCAGAAATCTGACCATTGACCGGTCGACCGACAGCAGTGCAGACTGTTGTTTTGCCCCAACGGCTAATTTTTCCTAGCCTATAAAATGGGGCTCCCATGGACTATTTTAAACAAGATTTTTAGAGAGTTTTAAACCTAGTTTTTCCTATATATTTTAGAGGTTTTCTCCACTTGTTTAAGAGCCAAATACTTCCATTCAAAAGGAGACTTTATCAAGAGTTTTCAAAAGTGATTTCTTGTGTTTTCCACCACAAGTTCAATCCTTGTTTTTCTCACAATCACTTGAGCTTTCCATTGCTATACCTATCCTATAGGGATCTTTATTGTGAGAGATTTTTAGGTGATCAAGTGTTTAGATCACCAAGAGATCTTTCTTGCTTTGAGGAGGCGGACTTGTGTGTTCGCGGTGTTTCGAGTTCTATTGAGAGTTCTTTGTAGAGGTGCGGCCTCGGCAAGCTTGCGTGCTTGCGGTGTGTTGTTCTTGCGGGAATAAGAGAGGGACTAGAGAGTCCAAGAGTTCTAGTGAGAACTCCTTGTAGGTGTTGCGGCACCGAGTGATCCAGTGTGATCAATTTTAGTGGAAATCCTTCATAGAGTTGAAGGCGGGGACGTAGAGCAAGTGTGATCGAACCTCGAAACAATTCTCCCGTATTTGCGATTGCTCTCTCTTTATCTCTTACTTGTCTTTATATCTTGCATGCTTATATTGTCTTTATCTTTATATGCTTGATATACATTGTGCTTAATTGTTATATGTTTAGGGATTGTTTGCTAACACTTATATTCATCCAAGAGAGCCAAAGCGACACCTCAACTCTTATCTAGAGGAATCTTGAGGAGTTAGTCCAGTGCCCTTCACGGGAAATTCGGCTACACTCTTAGGTTATACTTGGTGTGTTTAGCATAAGAAATTTTAGTTCGCATAAATAGTTTTAATTCCGCATTAATTGACCATTAGATTAGCTAGTCACCTATTTATCCCCCCTCTAGGTGATTTCAAAATGCCCATGTGACATACCCTTATTTATACAAGCATTAGGTACACAATACACATAAATTTTATGTACTCCCAATTTACCATGTTTTAATTAGGAAAGTAAATCACTCATAGAAATTTTAAATTGTTATTATTATTATTTTGAGGATAACAATTCAAATAAATCTTTCAACCGCTAACCTCGATAATTAGAGTGCGAAAAGATATAAATAAAAAAAACCGGTTATTACATTTCTACCCTCCTTAAGGGAGCTTCAACCCTGAAGCTCAACGTACCTTGAAAAATCTGTGGGTAAGTTTTCCTCTTTTTCTCCTCTGGTTCCCAGGTAGTTTCTTCGATCTCTTGGCTTCTCCACAATACCTTTACCAAAGGAATCACTTTGTTCCGTAATTGCTTCTCTTTTTTATCTAGAACTTGTACTAGCTCCACCGTATATGACAAATCCTCTTGGAGTTGCAGTGGTGAGTAGATGAGGACATGACTTGGATCTGGTATGTATTTCCTCAATTGCGACACATGAAATACGTTATGTATTTTCTCAATCTCTGGTGGCAGGGCTAACCGATAGGCCAGTGGTCCAATTCTTTCTAATACTTCAAAAGGTCCGATAAAAGAGAATCCAACTTATTTCGTTTGCCAATGCATACCACTCGTTTCATTGGAGATATTCTCAGGAAAATTTTGTCGCCTTCTGCAAACTCTAAGGGTCGCCAGCGCCGATCTGCATATGCCGTTTGCCTGCTTTGAGCCGCCTTTATTCTTTTCCTTATTATCTGAATTTTCTCTGTTGTTTTTTGAACTATATCAGTTTTGAACAATCTTCGGTCTCCCATCTCTTCCTAGCAAATTGGCGATCTACAATTCCTACCATATAAGGCTTCAAATGGTGGCATCCCTATAGTTGCCTGGTGACTATTGTTATATGCAAATTGTACTAGTGGTAGGTATTTTTCCCAATTGCCTCCGAAATCCAATACGCATGCTCTCAACATATCTTCTAATATTTGTATAGTCCTTTCTGACTGCCCGTCAGTTTGCGGGTGCGCCGCTGTACTTGGATGTAGTTTAGTGCCCAATGCTTGGGATAGACTAACATAAAACCTTGACTTGAACTGAGGGTCTCGATTCGACACAATTGTCTCGGGCACTCCATGAATCTAGATTATCTCTCGTAGGTAGATTTGAGCTATCTTATCCATTGAATAGTTTGCTCGAATGGGTAGGAAATGAGTGGACTTTGTGAGTCGGTCGACTGTCACCCATATGGCATCATATCCTTGAGGGGATTTAGGGAGTCCTGTCACAAAATTCATAGTAATATTGCTCCACTTCCATTTGGGGACTTGCAAGGGCATGAGGAGTCCGGGAGGCTTCTAGTGTTCAACCTTGACTTGTTGGCATATCAGACATCTCTGTACAAATTTAGCTATGTCCTTCTTCATTCCTTCCCATCAAAAATATGTTCGCATATCCTGATACATTTTAGTTGTTCCGGGATGTGCTATATAAGGGGTGCAATGAGTTTCAGTCATAATTCGCTCCTTGAGCCCAAAATCTAGAGGTATATATATCCGGCTCCCCTTTCTCAGCAAGTCTCTTATAATGATAAAATCTTGAGTTTCACCTCTTTGCCCCTTTCTATATTCTTAGCTACCTGATCATATTTTTGTTGTGCTTCTTTGATTTCTTCATAGAGGTCAAAACTAATGCTGACTTGATTTACCTGACCAATCCCCCACCTGGGTTCTCTTATTAGAACCTCAAGTTGCATCTTCTTTATCTCTTTTAACAGACCAACTTGTTGGGTTAACAATATAGTTAAGGATCCTCCAGACTTTGTACGAAGAGCATTAGCCACCACATTGGCCTTTCCAGGGTGATAATGAATGGTCAAATCATAGTCTTTCATTAACTCCAACCATCTTTGACGCATATTCAATTCCTTTTGGGTAAAAATGTATTTTAGGCTCTTATGATCGTATATATATATATATATATATATATATATATATATATATATATATATATATATATATATATATATATATATATATCACATGTCACTCCATAAAGGTAGTGTCGCCATATTTTCAAGGCAAATATAACTGCAGTCAGCTCAAGATCATGGGTTGGGTAGTTTCTCTCATGGTTCCTAAGTTGCCTGGAGCATATGCGATTACTCTCCCATGTTGCATCAATACACACCCCAGCCCCGACTTCGAGCATCACTGTATATAATATAACTTTCAGTCCCAGAGGGCATGGCTAAGATTGGAGCTGATGTTAGTTTATCCTTCAATGCTTGAAAACTTTTCTCCTGATTATCTCCCCAATAGAATTTGAGGCCTTTCTTGGTTAACTGTGATAATGGTATTGCTATTCTGGAAAATCCTTCTACAAATCTCCGAAAATACCCAGCCAACCCTAAGAAGCTTCACACTTCCGTGAAATTTGTAGGTCGAGGCCAATCCTTAATTGCCTCGATTTTTGCGGGATCTACTGATATTCCTTCCTTATTTATGATGTGACTCAGGAATCAAACTTTTTCCAGCCAGAACTCACACTTCTTAAATTTTGCATAAAGTTGTTCCTCTCTCAATAGTTGTAATATTATCCTTAAGTGCTTTTCATGTTCTTCTGTGTTTCTTGAGTAAATTAGTATGTCATCAATAAACACCACCACGAATTGATCTAAGTATGGCTGAAAGATCCTATTCATCAAGTCCATAAATGCTGCTGGGGCATTGGTCAATCCAAATGGCATTACTAAAAACTCATAGTGGCCATATCTGATCCGAAAACCCGTCTTAAAAATATCTTCTGGTTTAATCTTTAATTGATGATATCCAGATCTTAAATCTATTTTGGAGAATTTGCTAGCACCTTGAAGTTGGTCAAAAAGGTCATCAATCCTCGGCAGTGAATATTGATTTTGATAGTGATTTTGTTCAGTTCACGATAATCTATGCACAGTTTCATGCTCTCATCCTTCTTCTTTATATATAGCACGGGAGCGCCCTAGGGTGATACACTCGGCCGGATAAATCCGAGGCTTGATAACTCTTGCAGTTGGTTCTTCAGTTCTTTCATCTCTGCGGTGACATTCTATAAGGAGCCTTTGATATGTGACTTGTCCCTGGTAGAAGATCAATAGAAAACTCTACTTCTCTATCTGAGAGTAAGCCTGGTAGATTTTTTGGGAATACATCAGGATATTCTCTTATGACTGCTATATTTTCAATTTTTGTCTCCATGCCTTCCTCACCTAAAATAGTTGTCAAGAATCCTTGACACCCCCGCCTCAATAACTTAGTGGCCTTTAAAGCTAAAATTACTGGAATGCAAATTTTACTCTTCGCCCCTTCATATACTTTTTTGGAGCTTTCTCTAACTTAAAGGTTATCCTCTTCTGATGACAGTCTATATAAGCACGATATGTTGACAACCAATCCATTCCTAGGATGAGGTCATATTCCATCTCTCCTATTTTAATCGGATCTGCTTGTGTTTTTATTTTTCTTATAATAATTTCACATCCTTTATAGTACACATTAGTGGTCAATTTTGCACCTACAGGGGTTGACACCGCTAGTTGATAATTTATAGGTTCAGATTCCTTATTAATTGTTGTTGCAAATGATGAAGAAATAAAAGGGTGGGTAGCACCGGGATCAAATAATACTCAAGCAATATTTTTAGATATACAAATAGTACCTTCGACCACTGCGTTAGATGCTCAATCCTCCTGCGGAGTTACTGCATTCATTCTTCCTTGAGCTCTGAGTTGTTGCACTGATGCCTGAGTCATGACTGTACGAGTTTTGTTGGCAGGTTGCCGGAAAGTAATTGTTGGTCCTCCTGCTGTTGGGGTGATGCCCATGGTCGGCGTACCTGTTCCCCAACTAGCTCCTGAACGTCCGTGTAAAGTTGGACAATTTCTCCTCATGTGACCCAGTTTGCCGTAAGCAAAGCATTGTTTGCCTATGGAGCAATTGCCAGTGCGATTGTGGTTACACCTCGGACACCACATATTCCCCGCAAGGCTGGAGCGTAGGAAGGATGTTGGTGACGCCGCATGAGGAAACCCCATGCCCCTGGGCCACGAGCTCACCTTGGTTCCTTGGACTGGCATTAGAGAATACACGACACCTCTGTCGGGCCTGGATGGATAAGCTTTAAAACTCAGTACATTAGCATACCGGGGGCGCTTTACGGAAGGCAGCTCTCTGATCCTTACGTCCTGATTTTCTTACTTATCTCTTTCAACTTCTAGTGTCTTCTCTTTGGCTTGGCTATAAATTTGTAGTTGGAATGGAATTAATTTGCTCCTGACTTCAGGCTTCAAACCCCTCACAAATCTTTTTGTTCTATTCTTCTTTTCTGACACCAGCTTCTCAGCATATCTTTATAGTTGAGTAAACTTGACTTCATATTGACTCACTGTCAAATGATCATGTTTCAGGTCTTGGAATTCAATTGCAAGCTTTTCCTTTGCTACTCCTGGTATATACTTTTCATTAAACTTTTTGACTAGAAAGTTTCAAGAAATTTCTTTTCCCAAGATTTTAGCTCCACTTTTAATCATTTCCCACCAACGTTCTGCCTCCCGTTGAACATAAAAGAGGTAAAAGATACTCGTTGACTCTCAGTGCATTCCATGACGTCTAGTATCTTCTCAATCTGGCGAAGCCACTCCTTAGCTTGTATTGGATCGGCCCCTCCTTTAAAAGCTGGCGGATTTAACTTCTGAAATTGCTCAAGAGCTTTATGCGGGTTACTTACAGTCGCCAATTGCACCAGCCAATTCGACATTCTGTCCAGAACCTCTGGTTGACATTTGATTGTTCACTCACAAACTCATGATTTGTCGGGGGATGGACGCTTTCGATCGCACTGCGCAATGGGACATTGCCTTCAGGGTTCGCATCAGGTGGAGGAAAGTTCAAGTCCATCTGTACCTAAAAGAATAGTCCAATCTTATCATCGACAATATAAATGACAACAAAAAAAGCAGTTCCATGTACAAATTACTAGTTTCATTTAACTTTAAAATGTTTCCGTAACAAGATTTACATTGGCATGCTCATATTCTTACAAAACATACGAGTGTATTTATAATGAGATACATCGTTTACACACATTTCTTTTATAACACATACAACAACTTTCCTACCCCAAAAAGCTCTAAATATGCGAGCCAACGCTTCTCCTCCCAAAATGCCACACATCAAGGCCCTCTCAAAGAGTAATATTATAATCAGTGAAGCTTTCATCTTTGTTGTTCCCTACAGAATCACCTCCCTTGTGGTCCTCTTCCTCAGGATCTTCTTCTTCAAGATTCACTTCCTCTGGGTCTTCTTCTTCTTCAGGATTCATTTCCTCAGGGTCTTCTTCTTTTCCAGGAGCCACCTCCTCTAATGTAGCATCGTCCTCACATCTCCAGTACTCGTGATCATCATATAGATCCATTTCTTCGGCCCAGCTGGGGTCCCACCAAATACCTCCAAAAAAGATCCTTCCTTGGGGTTTTAATTCATCACCAGGTAAGACTCCCAGGTCCACAGTTACTGGCACATTTCTTATAGCACTTTTAACATCACTAATTGTATCCTCGTCATCATACCCACTAGACCCACCGTGTCCTTGCTGTCCGGGAGGCCATCAAAGATGATTTCTGGATCAGTCTCATCTGATTCGTAATCCCAATCCATGTGATTAGCTATCAAACTCAAACTTTCTGACTCCGAACGATCGGATGATGATCCTGACATATCAGAATCTCCCATTTGTAGAAGTAAAAGATTTATATTATATAATGTATCTTCTAATTCCTCAAACAATAAGCTGCATGTATATAACAAGATATGTTAGAGAACCAGTAATTCCTTCATCATACCCAACTTTCATAGATTCACTATTGGACTCGGGTGTCCTTCCTATTGGATTAACCCTGACTTGTGTTTTATTTTAGTTGCTCTCTCGTCCCAGTGTCCCATACCACTGGAAATCCATACAAAGGGCCCGCACCCCTCGCAGGATCCATTTGAACTAAGGTATGCGGGTACCCAAATTCAGATGTAAGAGAATAGTTAAATACCATACATTTCAAGGTCAGTCACACCTAAATACCACTCGCATTAATTACGCAAGCACACATACAAGTTACACATAGTTACACAATCAAACCCTTTGCACTACATCTATCTAGACTAACCTTATCTAAACCTTACTCTGATACCAACTGTAACGGTCCCCATTTTATAGATAAAGATTAGTCCGATAACTCCCAATTATTCCAATTCTCCATTATTATCCCTGAAAAATTTTGGCAGCGCCTCCCCTAAAGTTTTACATTTTTACATGACATAGAACATTCATTTCGATTCCACGGCCTACTTATTCCAAATATGCATGTCGGCCCACACAGCCTACTTATCACAGGGTATAAATATGTCTCAACCTAAAAATTATATTCTCATTACATGTTTCCACAACATGTTTCCAGAATACAACTTAATAACATATAACATTAAGGATTTGATCTCAAACACATCACACGAAGTACAACCACCAGCCTTAGTTCTCAAAACATCACATGTACCATAAGTCCCTAGTCCCAAAATATTACAAAAGAAGAGTTACATACAATGAGTGTACCATAAGCATAACTAGCCAAAAGAGTACTTAAAGTAAAGCATACATATGAATAGGGTTAATAAAAACAGTATGAATAGCATGTCGTTCGGCCGATTACTAAATCCTCCGAGCTAAAGCAGTCTCTTTCCTTTATCCAAACCTGAAATGGGTGGAAAGAAAAAAGGAGGTGAGCTCAACGGCTCAGTGAGTAAACTACACAAGCAACTAAAATCTGGTAAGATGAAATTCTATCACAACCATACTTTTGAGGGGTCTGAGGAGGTCTTACATGAATTATGATGACTGCTACTCCTACCATGTGGCTCTCTCCTATCCATCCCCATAATCTACACCTTTTATTAGTTAAATGTCTCAACTAGCAAATTTTCTTTTATTAACTCAAAATATTCTTTTCGAGTACACAACAAGTTCAAGTTCATCAATAATTTCCTACACGTGTATTCCTACGTGTATGCCTTTATCCACGCCTAAATCCTTCATCAAATAATATCATATTCAGACAATACATTATATCATTTATTAATGGAGCACATACATACATAGCTCATAAGCATAAAGTTTAAATCTCCCTCTTCCCCTTCCTACCGGCTTCCGCCCGGCCCCTTACTCCTTGTGAATATGAATATATTATATATATAAACATATATATACACATGAAACATGTCCATCGTCTTCCCCCGCCTACCGGCTCCCGCCCGGCCCCTTACTTCTAGCAAACAAGCCAAGTATAAATCACACAATTATCATACTAGTAAACACATGATATTTATGTCGTATGTACTTAACACAATAATTCTTATCAATTACAACATGCGAGAACTTGTATAAACCTTATGATTTGCAAAGATCCATATTTCGTAGGATCATTTTCACATCCATAATCGATCATCATTTACTTGTATGAAGGTTCCACTTTACTTACTTCTTACCCATGAATGATAAGTAAAGACTTCACATACGTTGAATTTAGTATAATAACAACATATATTGGTGCTCTCAAGAAGGTCAATATCGGAAAGTATTAAGATTTAATCACCCCTAAATGTGAGTCCATGTATGTTACCATGAAGGATTATGTAGATCTAGTTATCACTAACTTCTACCATGTGAATATTTAATTCAATCTGATCGTACATATATTTTGTATTCTTTTCATTACACTCCTACATTTATCGTGTAATAAATCTGCTAATTTTCTTGTCTTAAATATCTATTTTGCAGAAGATAATAATGAAGAGAAAGAGGATTAAACCATATAAATATCAGTTAAAATCAGATTTAACTGAATCTATTCGATTAGCTGAGAATGATCCCAGATCTGATCCCAGATTTAGTTAGAACAAATCAAGGATTGGGGCAAATGTTCAGCTGAAGATCAGAGCAAATCAGAAAAATAACACCAAATGAAAATCGGTAAAATTCAGATTTCTATAAATCCATTTTGGTTAGCTAAATATCAACAAAGGATAATATCAAATACAGAGAGATAAATGGATATAGAGAAGATCAACGAATGAGATGAAGCAAGTTTGACTCAGATTCTGACTGGATACATTTTAGTATTTGAATCATAACTTTCGCTACCGAATCTCCAATCTGATGATTCAAGATGATCCAGAAAGCTGACTTACAGGGCTATAACTTATGTTGATCATTATTTCTAATTCTGTCATTTGATAAGTGATATTCGGCAATCAACACGCCAACAAACTGCAGATCAGAACTGAATATCCACATCAAATCAAGTTTGGAGATAAGGGAAGATCCAAATTCAGAAATAGTCAGCTTTCCCTATCTTCATACTCCTCTAACCTCAGCATTTCTTCTATAAATACCTGCAATCTAAGAGGCAGACGGACGACCATGTAGAGATAGAATTTAGTCCACTTTTTCATTCTTTGTAGTGTAGGTTTTTGTTTTTCTTTTCATGTAATTTTCAGCTTTAATTTATGTAAATCAGAGGAGATCAGAGTTTCATAGGAGAATGAGAACGAAGCTTGTGCTGAGGGTGACACCGGTGTAAGATTTTTTTCTCTTATTGTTATAAAATTGAATCTATAGTTTCCCTTTTGTATGTACTTTGTTTTACTTCTTCTTCTTCTTCTTTACTTTTTTTCTTTTGGTACCAATTGCTATCCAAGTGAGTCTTAAAGCATCGAAAGTGCCTTGCCTTTGCGAGGGCCACCGATAGCTCAGGACGATGGATTTTGAGTTTCATTCTGTATCACTTCATACTTGCAACGTCTTGATGATATAATGTAGAGGAGATGGGAATCAACTCTTATGGGCTATACGTTGATCGCCTCACTTCAAGGTAACATCATTGCAAAAGACTCAAGGTAAGCATTTGGTCATAGGAGGTAAGTAACTTTTAGATTCTTTTTTTTTAATTCTTTAGTTTAGAACACCACAATCTACCACTTCTTTTATCACTCCTTTTTCATTTCTTTGTACATATCATTTCTAGTTTCTCCATCTTCTTAATTTACCATCTTCTTCCTAATTCAACTTTAACTCAATTTTTCCTTTTCTTTTAAAGAACTAAAGAAGAATTTTAACTATTAATTGTAGCCTAAAAGAGAACTTACTAAAAAGCTTCCATCGCTAGTCCCTCCTTGTGGATCACGACCCGCATAGCCACTTGCTATTGTGGTAGAATTGAGCACCTTGCACTTCTATTTTGTATCTTTGAAATTCTGTATTCTTGTGTGCAGGTTCTAACTAAATCACAATCATTTAGGGAGAAAGAGGGAAAGAATATGACACTAGCCCAATGATTTCTAGATTACTCTAATACTACATGAACGTTATCCCCAATTTCTCTCAATCCCTCATAACTTTCCTACATTATTTACTTGAAATTAGCCAATGTCCACGACAAAAATTGGTGGGTATAGTAGTCTACTCACCTTATAAATATCGATCTCTTCACTAATCTCTGTTGATCGCACTCTCACACAACAGCCCTAGCAATTGAAACATAGGGGATTTAGATCACATATTCCATCAACAATAAGTGGAGACATAGATAATTACCTGCTCACTTTTAACTTGAGTTTATACTCTGAAAATAGGAGTTTTGAAGTCTAAAACTCAGATCTAGGGTTAGCATCATACCCCAAGATCACACCCAAACCCATGCCCATCCTCCTCCCTCCGGTCTACGTGCACCCCTCCTCCCTAGGACACGCGCGCGCTGCTGCTGGTGCACTGCTGCGCGCGCTCCCCTCTCCCTAACTCTGGCTGGGGATGAAAAGAAGGGGAAAATAGAGGGAGAGGTAGGGTAGAAGGGAGAGATAGAGTAGGAGGGAGATCTCTTCAGAAATTAAGGGAGAAGATTTGAGAATTCTAGGGCTTTTGGAAGAAAATACAGAGAAGAGGAGTTTTCTCAGATATGAACGTAAGATGGTGGGGAGGGTAAAATGGGTAGAAAGTTTCTTCTTTGGTGTAAATTAAAAAGTGAGGACTCTCCTCTAGATGCCACTTGTCCATACTTCAATCAAGAAGATCCAAGCCCTAGATCTCATCCTACATGCACATCTACCCCATTCCACTATCTCCAAGAATTATTATTAGCATAACACTAGATTCTAATTAAGTTAATCATGGTCCTAGAAATACCCATGTGACATACACTTATTTATACAAGCATTAGGTACACAATACACATAAATTTTATGTACTCCCAATTTATCATGTTTTAATTAGGAAAGTGAATCACTCATAGAAATTTTAAATTGTTATTATGATTATTTTGAGGATAACAATTTAAATAAACCTTTCAACCTCTAACCTCGATAATTAGTGTAACCCCTGATCCCGGTGTACGTATTACCGTATCGGTACGCGATACGACGTACAAAAATTGATTTGACCTCCGTAGTAGTCCGATTGAGCCGATTTCAGTTTTAAAAATTATTTTCTAATATTTTAGATTTTTCAGGATTTTCTGGAAATTTTCTGAATTATTTTGGAGAATTTCCGTTGTCGGTGTCGACCGATACCGATAACCAGCCTTCCGATTTTTATTTCACAAACGGAATAGAATTTTCAAAATCAGCCTTCCCCGTATGCCTTAGAATTGTGTTCTCTACGTTAGGGTATTTTTGGAAATTTTTCTGATTTTCTCGAAAATCCGGCCAAACCGGTGTCGCCCGTATCGGCGAGACACTCCGGAATTTTAATTTGCAAACCGGATCGATTTTCTGTAAACCGTCTTCATATTACGTCTCAGGATAATATTTTCTATTTTTTGTAATTTTTGGGCACCGTTCAGAGCTAGTCACATTTTGGGCTAATATTATATTAATTAAATATTAATTAAATATTATTTTTCTTTTTCTTTTCTTTTCCTTTCTCTTCACTTCTCTGGATTTTTCCAGAGAATCCCCCACCGCCTTCCTTCCCTTTAAAAACCCATTTCCCCCTTTCTCTCCTTTTCCTCTCTCTTCTCTCTCACCTCCTCACTCTCCCGCACTCCATTGCTCTCTCTCTCTTTCTGGTGTAAACCGGCGGCACGCCGGAGGCCGGCCGGGCGCCGGCGGCACCAGGGAGGCGCCGGCGAGCGGCGTGGGAGGCCGACCAGGCACGGTGGTGGTGGGGTTGGCACCCCACCCTCTCTTTTTCTCTCTCTGTGGGAGCTCCGGCGGCCTTGGGCGTCGGAGCAGCGCCGGCGCCGGCGACGGGGGGCGCGCCGCCGGCGGGCGCAGGCCGGCGAGCGGGCGCGCGCCGGCGGCAGGCGCGCGGGCGGCGGCCGCGCGCGGGGGCGGCAGCAGCAGCCGCAAGGCTGCTGCTGCTGTTGTTGCTTTTTGGAGAAGAAACCCAATTGGGTTTCGGGTTTAACCCAAACCCGACCCGTTTATACCCGGACCCGACCCGTTAAAGGTACAATTTTATTTTAACCCCTGTAACATTTTAAATTACTTTTAGGCCCCTGTAAATTTGCAAATAGCCCCCTGAATAATTTCTGTCATTACGTAACTAACCTTTTCTCTCGGTTTTGGGTCTTCGAGCGATATCGGGAACATTCGGACTCCGATTGGGACGATTCTGGATCCGTTGCGATCGTGGAGAAGAGAGCTACCATCCTATGGCTAGTTTGTGAGTGTTTTCTTTTTATAAATTATATTTTATCATATTTAGTTACATTTCTTGCTATACCATGATTATGGATAAAAGACGTTAAATATTAATTATTCACTGGTCATGATTGGACGATCATTGAATTAGGAATAACCTAGAAGATTGTAAGGTATTTCCTTACTCAATATGAGGTCGTTATAGTAACAAGACATACAAACATAGATAACTTGGACACAGAGATCATACCTGAAAAACACCTAGAGGGGGGGTGAATAGGTGTGATTGCTAATCTTAAAAAATTTTAACTCTCTAAATGCGGAACCTAAAACAAGTGAGGCTCAACTTAGTACAATTCAACAAGTGTAGCCGAATTCCTCTTGCGAGGCTCTGGACTAAACTCCTCTTGATTCCCCTTGATATGGGTTGAGGCGCTATGTGAAGCTCTTGTTGGATGAGTACGGGATTGGCACACACAAGTATGAAATGAATGATATGAAGAATGATGCAAACACAATGATATATGGCAAGAATTACAAGCAAGCAAATAGTAGCACAAGAGATTTAAACAATATCACAAGTATGCAATAGAAAGCAATAAGAAGCTATTGAAAAGTAAAGCAAGAATTAGACGCAAAGGCAATCGCAAACAAAGTGATTTGTTTCGAGGTTCGAGCCACCGCTCTACTCCCCGCCTTCACCTCCGTGAAGGGTTTCCACTATCCACCGAGGACGTCTTTACAATTTGGTCTACCGAAGACCGAGCACCGAGCTCCACCGAGTACAAAGGACCTCTACCGAAGAGGTTGCTCCACAAGGAAAGGATTACAAGAACAAAGTGATCACAACAAGATCACTACACCATTTCTCAAACTCTTTTACAAACACTCTCACTTCTATTACAACTTCACTATAGAATGAGTATAGGATTTTTGGCTCTATGAAGTGTGGTGAGAAAAAACTTCAGTTGTAGAGTGATATTAGTAATCAAACACAACTGAAAAACAAGCTCAAAAAGAATTGGAATGAAAGCTTTAAACTCTTTTCTTTTCTCTTTTGAAAACAACACAAACTTGAGGATTTTTCTTAGTAATATGCAAGAGAGACTTCTCCTCTATTTATAGGGTTAGAAAATAGGTTAAAAATAATTTCTTTACACCTAATTTGACCTGCAAAAGCTCCCCAACAACTCTCCAAAAATCTGTTAAAGCTGAAAACAAAAACAGTTTTTCAGAATAGCCCAAAGAGGAAAGAGCCGTTAGGCTATAGCAGGCTTGGCGGTCGACCGGTCCGGTCGACCGTAAGGCCAGCTGCAAAGAGCCGTTGGCTCTCGGTCGACCGGTCCGGTCGACCGACCCAAAAGAGGAAACACAGTTTCCTTCTTCCGGTCGACCGGTCCGGTCGACCGAAAAAAACCTGTGAGCATTTTGCTCTCCGTCGGTCGACCGGTCCGGTCGACCGACAGACATGCACAAACAGTGCATGTCCAGACACATCGCCGGTCGACCGGGCCGGTCGGCCGGAGTTGCCTGAAACAGAAAACTGGGCTGGTTTTGAGTTAGAAAAATTTTGAGAAATATTTTAAAAATACATATAGCTAAGTATTATGCAGAAAATAGTTTATACACATGTTTTATACAAGATTTTCAAGATATAAAGCTTTTGGTACATGTATATATAAACTAAGGCATAAAACTTAGAAATAACCATTTTCAAAACATAGGAAATATATGAAACAAGTGTGTGTGCAAATCCTAGAACCAAATTTCATATACTCAAACTTTAACATTCTATTTCTTACAATGTTTCTAAGGACTTCAAGATCTTCAATAGGCTTCTTTATATAATCTTCAACACTTATTCCTTGAGCCCAATTGGAGTTGACTTGAGTCCAAATCCTTGTATTTGTGAGAGAAGACTTCTAGAATGAATAGAAATCTGAAACACACTTAAACAACAAATGTTATTAGTACAAATAACTAATATGTTTTGTAATCATCAAAATACACTAATCATGGGTGATTGTAACCTTGGGCCAACAATACCTGTACCGCCACTGACCACGGACCACTAGGTCATCATATTAGTAGATACTATTACTTCATGTAGTAGCTCACAGTTAGATAACTATCGTCACATGTATATTGATTCACGATAGGCTATGACACTACACGGTCACTAGACATACATGCTAGATACCGTTTATGCAGGTTACACGGATTATGGCTACACAAAACTATGTCCCACTATTACATGGAGAAGTACCGCATGTCATATTATTGTTATCATCATTACATGAATACTGTAGTTTACTATACATGATATTGAACACGGACCATTGTTATGATATGTACATGTTGCACCGATACTATGACCCGTCACACTCTTAGGTCGTAGTCATGTCCCACCGATATATATATATACATGCACCACTTTACGGATACTTGTTACACAGACAGTATTGTTACATATGTTTACCACACGAGTGTCCATGCTTGTATTGTTTCTACTGTACATATTATACCGATTATTGTTCCATATTACCATAGCCATGTTATATGATTGTTTCCAGTTATTGATATGGATATTCTCGTTACTGGACTTGAGAGCTGTTGATATGCGATATGTGGAATCCCACATCCATTGTTCTTGTTACATTGTTCTCGTGATATTGTTCATGTTATATTGTCCCCGTTTCTCGTTATATTGTTCTATGCTATCAACAGAGCTCAGGTCCAGTTATCCAGTTACCCGTATCATGTACTGTAATTGTTCTTGTTACCTTGTATACTGCACATATCAGATCATAAAGCTAATTGGGGTATGGGGGAGACTTGACGGTTGATTAGATCTTATCGGGTGATGTACTGGATCCATATTGTTAGTCCCACTGCAGGGGACGGTAGTACTACTACCAATTGCTCCATGAGCTATTGTTACTTGATTCATGCTCCCCTCTTAGCGGAGGGCCTGGTCCTGGCAGCCAGGGGCTTGTTTAAGGCCGTGATCCCGGGTATGCACGGGATACATCCACCCGATAAGAACTCCTCGACCACGGGTTTCCAATTAACATAATAAAACAGTATACACAATAGTGACGTCGGGAACACTTGTTATTTGGTCACTCTCTCGTTTGGATAATGGTACCCGTAGGCCATGTCCGGATGGGTTCGACTGGAGTGCGGGCTCCAGTATGAACCGCCAGTGGTATGAGACACTGGAAGAGATTGATTAAAATACCAGGTGGTACTGATTGCTACTATTGTATAAATCACATGACATGCCTGGTACATATATGCTATCTTGTTATTGTTCATGCTATTTTATCTGATATCCTGTTACCTGTATACTTGTTACTTTACCTGGCATATGTTATACTTTCTATGATGACATACGACGCATGTACTGTATTGTATATATTATGCTTTCTGTATAGTAGACATCATTACTGTATTTACACCACACCGTATAGTGATTACATTGCATATGCCCACCTGCATGTTCATATTGCATATGCCCACCTGCATGTTCATTTACCTCACTACCATGTTCATCTCTATCACGTCACCATTTATTCGATAAACTGGACACGACTACAAACATGACCCGATGATAACCGGCTAGGTAATGATGGTAATAAAAGACGACATGTTTCTATATTTGCACTGCTTTCATGTTTATCTATTTCTACTGTTTATATATCCTTATTATATGATATCACTAGTCCCACATCATGTATTATCTATTAGTATCGTGCTTGTATTATTATGTATATATTACTGCCTCCTTCATTTTACCACTCACTAGGTCACTTTCTGACGACCCTGGGTTTGCGTGCCCAGATTTGGAGATCCGCGTACCGTAGTACCCGAGAGTGCCTTGGCGTCACATAGGAGATTCCTCATCTAGCCTATTCATAGGTATCTTAGTAATGTATTTTCTGTTATCTTATTTGTCTCCATTATTCATTTATGTTATGATCGCTGACCTCTTTCTGCAGGTATTCTTGTACTTCTTTCATGCTGGACCTCATGTCTATATGTAGGTTATGTACTGTACTGAGGCTTAACGTACGCGTGAGCGTGTTTTCACCTCGCGTATGTACGTCGCCATAACGTCCCCGTATCCTGGGGATCGGGGCGTTACATAGTGGTATCAGAGCCTAGGTTCACACCTGGTACTTGGGCTCTTACCAACAGTACAATCAGGTTCAGATTAACTTATCTGTATCTGAATTTGGGAATTCCAGCAACGAGTACAAGAATACCATGACCTTGACGATTCACTCCTTGACTCGCTTATATTCCGTCCTTCCTTCCAGTTGTCAACCAGAACATCCGATTTCCTTCTCGCTTTCCTTGCATCGTCTTGTTTTCCATCCGTTAGGATTAGTTCGCTCCTAGACTTCTCTATCCCGAGTTCCTTATAGATATCAGAGTGCGCAGCGGAAGTGTCGTGGACCCGTAACATTTCAGCGTTGGGGTTGGAAATATTATTCTCACACCTAAATGGAAATTGCGAGGACACAATTTTCTGTAAGGTGGGGAGAAATGTAACCCCTGATCCCCGGTGTACGTATTACCGTATCGGTATGCGATACGATGTACAAAAATTGATTTGACCTCCGTAGTAGTCCGATTGAGCCGATTTCAGTTTTAAAAATTATTTTCTAATATTTTAGATTTTTTAGGATTTTCTGGAAATTTTCTGAATTATTTTGGAGAATTTCCGTTGTCGGTGTCGACCGATACCGATAACCAGCCTTCCGATTTTTATTTCACAAATGGAGTAGAATTTTGAGAATCGGCCTTCACCGTATGCCTTAGAATTGTGTTCTCTACGTTAGGGTATTTTTGGAAATTTTTCTGATTTTCTCGAAAATCCGGCCAAACCGGTGTCGCCCGTATCGGCGAGACACTTCAGAATTTTTAATTTGCAAACCGGATCGATTTTCTGTAAATCGTCTTCATATTACGTCTCAAGATAATATTTTCTATTTTCTGTAATTTTTGGGCACCGTTCAGAGCTAGTCACATTTTGGGCTAATATTATATTAATTAAATATTATTTTTCTTTTTCTTTTCTTTTCCTTTCTCTTCTCTGGATTTTTCCAGAGAATCCCCCACCGCCTTCCTTCCCTTTAAAAAGCCATTTCCCCCTTTCTCTCCTTTTCCTCTCTCTTCTCTCTCACCTCCTCACTCTCCCGCACTCCATTGCTCTCTCTCTCTTTCTGGTGTAAACCGGCGGCACGCCGGAGGCCGGCCGGGCGCCGGCGGCGCCAGGGAGGCGCCGGCGAGCGGCGTGGGAGGCCGACCAGGCACGGTGGTGGTGGGGTTGGCACCCCACCCTCTCTTTTTCTCTCTCTGTGGGAGCTCCGGCGGCCTTGGGCGTCAGAGCAGCGCCGGCGCCGGCGACGGGGGGCGCGCCGCCGGCGGGCACAGGCCGGCGAGCGGGGCGCGCGCCGGCGGCAGGCGCGCGGGCGGCGGCCGCGCGCGGGGCGGCAGCAGCAGCCGCAAGGCTGCTGCTGCTGTTGTTGCTTTTTGGAGAAGAAACCCAATTGGGTTTCAGGTTTCGGGTTTAACCCAAACCCGACCCGTTTATACCCGGACCCGACCCGTTAAAGGTACAATTTCATTTTAACCCCTGTAACATTTTAAATTACTTTTAGGCCCCTGTAAATTTGCAAATAGCCCCTGAATAATTTCTGTCATTACGTAACTAACCTTTTCTCTCGGTTTTGGGTCTTCGAGCGATATCGGGAACATTCGGACTCCGATTGGGACGATTCTGGATCCGTTGCGATCGTGGAGAAGAGAGCTACCATCCTATGGCTAGTTTGTGTGTGTTTATTTTTATAAATTATATTTTATCATATTTAGTTACATTGCTTGCTATACCATGATTATGGATAAAAGACGTTAAATATTAATTATTCACTGGTCATGATTGGACGATCATTGAATTAGGAATAACCTAGAAGATTGTAAGGTATTTCCTGACTCAATATGAGGTCGTTATAGTAACAAGACATACAAACATAGATAACTTGGACACAGAGATCATACCTGCACCGCCACTGACCACGGACCACTAGGTCATCATATTAGTAGATACTATTACTTCATGTAGTAGCTCACAGTTAGATAACTATCGTCACATGTATATTGATTCACGATAGGCTATGACACTACACGGTCACTAGACATACATGCTAGATACCGTTTATGCAGGTTACACGGATTATGGCTACACAAAACTATGTCCCACTATTACATGGAGAAGTACCGCATGTCATATTATTGTTATCATCATTACATGAATACTGTAGTTTACTATACATGATATTGGACACGGACCATTGTTATGATATGTACATGTTGCACCGATACTATGACCCGTCACACTCTTAGGTCGTAGTCATGTCCCACCGATATATATATATATACATGCACCACTTTACGGATACTTGTTACACAGACAGTATTGTTACATATGTTTACCACACGAGTGTCCATGCTTGTATTGTTTCTACTGTACATATTACACCGATTATTGTTCCATATTACCATAGCCATGTTATATGATTGTTTCCAGTTATTGATATGGATATTCTCGTTACTGGACTTGAGAGCTGTTGATATGCGATATGTGGAATCCCACATCCATTGTTCTTGTTACATTGTTCTCGTGATATTGTTCATGTTATATTGTCCCCGTTTCTCGTTATATTGTTCTATGCTATCAACAGAGCTCAGGTCCAGTTATCCAGTTACCCGTATCATGTACTGTAATTGTTCTTGTTACCTTGTATACTGCACATATCAGATCATAAAGCTAATTGGGGTATGGGGGAGACTTGACGGTTGATTAGATCTTATCGGGTGATGTACTGGATCCATATTGTTAGTCCCACTGCAGGGGACGGTAGTACTACTACCAATTGCTCCATGAGCTATTGTTACTTGATTCATGCTCCCCTCTTAGCGGAGGGCCCTGGTCCTGGCAGCCAGGGGCTTGTTTAAGGCCGTGATCCCGGGTATGCACGGGATACATCCACCCGAAAAGAACTCCTCGACCACGGGTTTTCAATTAACATAATAAAACAGTATACACAATAGTGACGTCGGGAACACTTGTTATTTGGTCACTCTCTCGTTTGGATAATGGTATCCGTAGGCCATGTCCGGATGGGTTCGACTGGAGTGCGGGCTCCAGTATGAACCGCCAGTGGTATGAGACACTGGAAGAGATTGATTAAAATACCAGGTGGTACTGATTGCTACTATTGTATAAATCACATGACATGCCTGGTACATATATGCTATCTTGTTATTGTTCATGCTATTTTATCTGATATCCTGTTACCTGTATACTTGTTACTTTACCTGGCATATGTTATACTTTCTATGATGACATACGACGCATGTACTGTATTGTATATATTATGCTTTCTGTATAGTAGACATCATTACTGTATTTACACCACACCGTATAGTGATTACATTGCATAGGCCCACCTGCATGTTCATATTGCATATGCCCACCTGCATGTTCATATTGCATATGCCCACCTGCATGTTCATTTACCTCACTACCATGTTCATCTCTATCACGTCACCATTTATTCGATAAACTGGACACGACTACAAACATGACCCGATGATAACCGGCTAGGTAATGATGGTAATAAAAGACGACATGTTTCTATATTTGCACTGCTTTCATGTTTATCTATTTCTACTGTTTATATATCCTTATTATATGATATCACTAGTCCCACATCATGTATTATCTATTAGTATCGTGCTTGTATTATTATGTATATATTACTGCCTCCTTCATTTTACCACTCACTAGGTCGCTTTCTGACGACCCTGGGTTTGCGTGCCCAGATTTGGATATCCGCGTACCGTAGTACCCGAGAGTGCCTTGGCGTCACATAGGAGATTCCTCATCTGGCCTATTCATAGGTATCTTAGTAATGTATTTTCTGTTATCTTATTTGTCTCCATTATTCATTTCTGTTATGATCGCTGACCTCTTTCTGCAGGTATTCTTGTACTTCTTTCATGCTGGACCTCATGTCTATATGTAGGTTATGTACTGTACTGAGGCTTAACGTACGCGTGAGCGTGTTTTCACCTCGCGTATGTACGTCGCCATAACGTCCCCGTATCCTGGGGATCGGGGCGTTACAATTAGAGTGTGAAAAGATATAAATAAAAAAATCAGTTGTTACAGTGGCCCTCCTCCTTTTCTTCCTTCTTTGGTGCTTTACAGGCCTTAGCAAAGTAACCTTGTTGTAATTGAAGCACCTTCCAGTCTTCTTGAACTCTTCTTCTATACGTTCATGTTCTTCAGATTCTGGTTCTTTTTGAACTTCTTCTTCTTGAAAAAAAAATCTTTGTCGGACTTGGAAGCCACCATGTTAGCAGACGCCTTCTGCTTGGCAAGTAGTTCGATCTTTACTTGAGTCCTGATCTGATCCTCAATCTAAATGAACCACTTCAGGTCGAAAGCAATATCTGCTTCTTCCTTCTATGAATGTCAGTGGAGAATGACATCCAGGAGAGAGGAAGCTTTTTGACGATGACACAAAAGATGAAGGTGTTGCAGAACGTGATTTTCTCATCCTTTAGCTTCATTACAAGTTTTTCAAGTTCCTTGACCTGAGGTACGACTTCAGCATCATCAAACTTGAAATCTAAAAATTTATCTATTAGATGAGATTTAGAAACCTTCTCCTCGTCGTTATACTGGTCTTCTAGAGCATTTTAGATATCTTTTACAGATGGCTTGTTGGAATAGACATCTGCAAGATGATCTGCAAGGCAGTTGAGGAGATAACTACTGCAAAAATAATTATCTAGTTCTCACATTTCTTCAGTCTCTGAATCCTCTTCACAGTTGGGATTTTCTTTAGAAATGACATAGTAAATCTTTAAGAGTTGCATCCAAGATTATTTTATTATGTCAAGCAGTGAAGTATGATCCGTCAAAATTCTCCAACCTCAGGCAATCTACTGCAATAGTCTTAGCAGAGTGCATAGTTTACCAAAAATATTGCTTCAAAATTGTTAGAACAAAACATGAAATATAGACAAGAGAGAAATGAAGTTTCTTTTTTTATTTTGAAAGGCAACTTGAAGTCGGAGTGTTCTCGAGTAGCGGAGTGACTCCGAGAAGCAACCGAGGTCGGAGTGTTTCAGAGTAGCGCAGTGACTCTGAGAAGGTAATATGAGGTTGGAGTGTTGAGTAGCGGAGTGACTCCGAGAAGGCAATACGAAATTGGAGTGTTCCCGAGTAGTTAAGTAGTAGAGTTGTTATGCGTTCTTGAACGTTGTGTTTGAAGCAATATTTAGCCTACTCCAATACAAGAATTTCAAAGCCAAATTGCTCACAGGAACATCAGTTGAAAAATTCTGATATGCACCAACCAGATTGTAACGGTCCCAGTCTTAATATTTTCAGTTGTCACAATCATCATGGTTATCCTTAATCCAAGCGTGGGACCCATCAAGATACAATACTTCAATTTCCGCTAACGTTAGCCTACTTAAGGCTTCACAATATATTCCGCTCAAATGCATATGTGACTTCAGCATGATTTATTATATTTTCAAACATTGATCTGACAATCCAGTAGGAAACATAGCCTATACATTACTATTCCATAAAACTCCACAATATTACACAAGATTCAAGTCAAGCACCTAATAAAACAAGCATTTCAATGTTTTACAAAAGTTCATGGCAAGTATCAACATAAAAGTTTTACATAGTTTTTTTAAAACAATATATACATATCAAAAGAACATGCCAAAAGGGTGAAAATATCTCCCGCACCTATCCCGTATATTACCATTAAGCAGGTCCCTTGCCTTTATCCAAACCTGAAGGTAATTAATAAAACAGAGTGAGCTCGACAGCTCAGTGAGTAAAATAGTAATTATATGCATGACCATTACGTATGTCTATTTGGGATTTTCATCAGGTTAACAATTGTAATTTATACTATTTTTGCACATTTTTAGGTATTTGCTGGAGTCCTTTTCAAAACACAGAAATTGGTGTTATTAGTCGACTTGCCCATTCGTATAGTCGACTAATATTACTATTAGTCGACTTATATTGAAGGTATAGTCGACTGGGCTCTGTAAAAAAGATATTCACTCTCTGTGGTTGCCTGTGACTTACCTAGTCGACTACACTTGGTACTAGTTGACTCATAAACCATCTATAGTCGACTAAGTCTTGACCAAAAAGATGTGTGCTCTTTGTTTGCTGCTTATAAAAATTTTAGTCGACTACCCTATCTTATATAGTCGACTACTCTAGATACTAATCGACTTATCACCATCTATAATTGACTATTTAAGGCTAAAAGAAGATGTCCACTCTCTGTTGCTGCATGTAACTAAAGATAATCGACTAACTTATCAGTCGACTAACCTATCTTATATAGTCGAATTGGGGTGGTTTCCAGCGACTTATGTAACAGAATCTCACATCTATAGTCGACTTGGTCCGAGGGTCAGTCGACTTATATAGTTGGAATTTGTTTATATCAGTCGACTCATCACAGAGTCTAAAGTTAAAGAATTTATATAGTTTTAATATGCAATTTCTATATTGACCATATTAACACACTTGTTGAACATAAATTTGAACTCCCCCTTTGGTCCCCTCCGGTTAAACCCGGTCCCTTCCTCTTGTACGTTATTCAACGAAATATTCTCCCCTTCGATCACCTCCGATTCAACCCGGTCCCTTCCTCTGATACATTATCATAATATTCTCTCCTTCGGTCACCTCCGGTTCAACCCGGTCCCTTCCTCTAAATTTGCAATAATCATATCCTTCATGTAATAACAACATGTAAGAATTCATAGAGCAATGACAACATAATAATTTTCATAATTTTTACTTTACATCATGCTAACATTATGGAAGTCATTAACATATATAAGTAACCACTTGTTAAATTATCAACATGCGAGCCTATTCAAGATAACCAACATATTATGTCATCTTAATATATGTGTAGCCATATATATGCATAGCATCAAGTATTATATTTATCTATAGAACTATTTCTTCTAAAAAGACATGTGGTTGACTACCATGTATACACACAATAAAATTTATCAATCATGCACAATGGTAAGCATACATGAAAATAGTTACAACATGATTACCACAAGATTATTTATAATGTACACATAAAATCTATAAACTATACACATGCATTATCGTTCAATTTCACGTCCACTTATAACTTAGAAATTTTTACTTTATTTCAAGTTTTACACTACCTACTATTATATTAGGGTTTGGATGTTCTACTGACCCTTGAAGAGAATATCGCCTTATCAAGTTTGGTCACCGGATAATAGAGTCTACAAGACCTTAACAATGACATAATTAGGTTATAGTTAAAAGAATATAAGAGGGGGTAGTAGTCTTAAGGATTTGCTTACCTTCTTCAACCAATATCACCCTCCTAACTTGATAATCTAGGCCAACCTTGTCTTCAAGAATTCCTTCTAAGGTGATGTTAGATCACCACTTTTTCATGTTTTATTAGGCCTTTGGAGGAGACAGAATAGGTAAAGGAAGCCTTTTTGTATAAAGCAACTAAGGGAAAGATTTGAGAGGGAATGAGAGGGAGAGAGTGTGAGTGAATGAAGAAATGAAGGGGAAAAATATGGGCTGTTGGCTGTTGGCCCTGGCCGGCTGTAAAAGAGAAGAAGGGAGAGAAGTTTTGGAGTTGGAAATGAAGAGAAGAAAGAGTGTTGCCAAATGAGAGTTTTCTCCTCATTTCTCCCCTATTTATACTTTATTCCCTTCAATGATATCATGTCAAATGCCCCCTAACACCATCTCCCTACTCCTATACCTTACTCCTATAAGTAAGGTCCCCATCCCTCTCCCCTTCATGAAGTACTTATACCAACAAGTATGGTGGGGGTATGGCAAAGAAGTCAACATGCATGTGTGTGTATTTAAATCCATATACATACTAATATGTTCATACTAATATATGTATGGTATAATGTATAGTATAAGTATCTTGCATGAATACTTGTATCCATATCACCGCCCTAAAGCATTCAAGTGTTAAGAAAAAGGTGATTAGTTAAGCCAAGTGTTACATTCTACCCTCCTTATAGAAGTTTCGTCCTCGAAACTCAACGTACCTTGGAACAAATGTGGATAGTTATTCTGCATCTCCTCTTCTAGCTCCCAAGTTGCTTCTTCTGTATGTTGATTCCTCCATAAAATCTTGACCAAAAAAAAATTTTGCTTCTCAATTGTTTCTCCTTACGATCGAAGATTTGCACTGGCTCTTCCGTGTATGACATGTCTTTTTGTATTTGCAGAGGTCCATAGAAGATTATATGGTCAGGATCAGGTACATACTTCCTTAACTGAGAGACATGAAATACATTGTGCATCTCTCCAAAATAGGAGGTAAGGCTAAACGATAAGCAACCGGTCCAGTTCTATCTAATATTTCAAATGGTTCAACATATCTAGGAGCTAATTTGTTTTTATTGCCGGCGCATCTCACTCCCTTCATTAGAGATACCTTCAGAAAAACTTTATCCCCTACCTCAAATTCCAATGGTCTGCGGCGATTATCTACATAAGCTTTCTGTCTGCTCTGGGCTGACTTCATCCTCTCCTTTATTAACTTAATCTTATCGGTGACTTCTTGAATTATGTCCGGGCCGAATATCCTTCTATCCCCAACTTTCTCCCAACAGATCGGTGATCTATATTTTCTACCATATAATGCTTCAAACGGAGGCATATCAATGGTGGACTGATAACTATTATTATAAGCGAACTCCACTAAAAGTAAATAGTTGTCATAACTTCTCCCAAAATCTAATACACGAGTCTTCAGCATATCTTCTAATATTTGAATGGTCCTCTCTGACTGTCCATCTGTTTAGGGGTGTGCCGCTGTACTGAGTTGCAACTTAGTGCCCATAGCTTCGGATAGGCTTCTCTAAAATCTATATTGAAATCTAGGATCCCGATCTGATACAATGGACTCAGGCACTCCATGCAGTTTAACTATTTCTAGGATATATACTTGAGCCAGCCTCTCCATAGAGTAATTGATCTGGATAGGTAGAAAATAGGCAAATTAGTAAGCCTATCTACCACTCCCGGACTATATCTAGTCCTTGGGATGTTCGAGGAAGTCCAGTAACAAAATTCATGGTAATGTGACATCACTTCCATTCAGGAATTGGTAATGGTACCAGCAATCCTGGGGGCTTCTTATGTTCCGTTTTCACTTGTTGACAGACTAAACACTTGTGGACAAACTTGAAAATATCCATTTTGATTCCATCCCACCAGAAGTTATGACGCAGATCCTGATACATTTTTGTGCTCCCCAGATGAGCTGTATACGGGGTACAATGAGCTTCTTGCATTATTTCTTCCTTAATCTCTGCTACATCTGGCACACATAATCTGTATCTGAATCTCAATACATCATCTTCAATTTGAAACTCCTTGAGTTCTCCTTCTTGTACTTTCTTCATAATTTTTCTTATTTGAGTATCTCTATGTTGGGCCTCTTTGATTTTGTCATATAAATCATATTGAATACTTACTTGATTCAATTGATACTTAGCATGGATGGATTAATGACTTGCACCGCTACTTGTAGTTCTTCTAGATCTCTTAATAATCTTGATTGGCGAGTTATCAGAGTGGCTACTGCTGCTCCTGATTTTTGACTCAAGGCATCAGCCACCACATTGGCCTTTCCAGGGTGGTATTGGATAGTAATATCATAATCTTTCATTAGCTCTAACCATCTCCTCTGCCTCATATTCAATTCTTTTTGTGTGAAAATGTGCTTCAAACTTTTGTGGTCAGTAAAAAAATCACAAGACACTCCATACAAGTAATGTCGTCAGATCTTCAAAGCAAAAATCACAGCGGCTAGTTCCAAATCATGAGTGGGGTAATTTCTTTTATGAATTCTCAATTGTCGGGACACATAAGCAATAACTCTCCCATGTTGCATTAACACACATCCCAGTCCCAATTTTGACGCATCACTATAGAAGGTAAATCCTTCAGTTCCCGAAGGTACGTTAGAACAGGAGTAAATATTAGCTTCGTTTTAACTTCAAGGAAGCTCTTATCTTGTTCTTCTCCCCATACAAACTTCTTATTATTTCTAGTTAATTATGTCAATGGTGCCACCATTAGAGAGAATCCTTCTACAAATTTTCTGTAGTATCCAGCTAACCCCAAGAAACTTCGAACTTCAGTAATAGTTGTGGGTCTAGGCCAGTCTTTGATTGCTTCAATTTTCATTGGATCTATTGATATTCCCTCTTTGAATATAATATGGCCAAGAAGCCCTACTTGTTCCAACCAAAATTCGCATTTCTTCAATTTAGCATAAAGTTGCTTCTCCCTAAAGATTTGGAGGACAGTTTTAAGATGATTTTTATGATCTTCCCTATTCTTTGAATAGATCAAAATATCATCGATAAATACCACCACAAATTGATCAAGATATGGTTGGAACACTCGATTCATTAGGTCCATAAATGCTGCTGGGGCATTAGTGAGTCCAAAAGGCATGACTAGGAATTCAAAATGTCCGTATCTTGTTCTAAAAGCTGATTTAGACACATCTTCTGGCTTGACCTTTAACTGATGATATCCTGACCTAAGGTCTATCTTAGAGAATACACAAGACCCTTGTAGTCATCAAATAAGTCATCAATCTGAGGAAGCGGGTACCTATTTTTAATAGTGGCCTTATTAAATTCCCAATAGTCGATACATAATCTCATACTTTCATCCTTCTTCTTTACAAATAGTACTGGTGCTCTCCAGGGTGATACACTTGGTCGGATGAAACCTTTATCTAATAATTCCTGTAGTTGAGTTTTAAGCTCTTTCATTTCTGTAGGGGTCATATGATATGGTGCTTTTGAAATTAGGGCAGTACCGGGCATCACATTTATTGCAAATTCTACATCTCGATCTGGAGACAGACCTGGTAAATCTTCCGAGAATACATCAGGAAACTCATTCACGACTGGAATAGTCTCAATTTTGATATCAGTTCTAGTGGTATCCAAAACTGAAGCTAGAAATCCTTGACATCCCTGCCTCATTAACTTGGTGGCTTTAATGGCCGATATGTAGGGTATATCATGACTAACTTTTACCCCTTAAAAATAACTCCGGAACTCCTTACATTTTAAAGATGATTCTCTTCCTATTACAATCCACATGTACACCACAAGCGGACAACCAGTCCATTCCTATATTGCATCAAACTCCATCTCGCCCAGCTTAATCAAATCAATAGATGTTTCCATCTTTCCAATCATCACTTCACAGTTCACATATTTAGTGCTAGCTATTATCTTTACCCCTATGGGTGTGGATACAACCAACTGAAATCTTAGGGGTTTTGATACTTGATTTAATTTATAAGTAAAAGCACTAGATATGAAAGAATGAGTAGCTCCAGGTTAAACAATGTATGAACAATATGTCCTGATATGGAGATCATACCTTCCAGTACTGCATTCGAGGCCATTACTTCTCGATGGGTCAATACAAAATTTCTTCCTTGAGCCCTTGGCTGTTGTACAGATGATTGAGTTACAGCAGGTCGCGGAGCATTACTGGGCGACATAAAATTACTGGTTGGTCCCCTGGGAGGGTTCATTCTCATAGCTGGCCTCCCACTTCCCCTACTCTGCCCTTGGCTTCTGCGCTTCGTTGGGCAATTTTTCTTTAAATGCCCCACTCCTCCACAATTATAACAAGTTCTTTCTTAGATGCAGTTTTCAAAATGGCTTATCTTACACTTCTGACACCAAGGGGCCTTCGAGATTCTGAGGTGGACGCAGAGGTAGCCTTACTTTTAAAAAGTGTCTCTGTTCCTCAACCATGTTCCTCTGCCTCTGACCCATCATCCTCTTTGAAAAATGACATTGAACCCAAATCCTTTACTACTGGTGGTTCTCGGTGCCACCGACACTGATGGTCCTTAATATCGGGGATGCTTTGAGTTGGGAAATTCCTTCGCCCAGTCTTCATGACTTTCTTGCATATCCATTTCTACCTCCAAGGCTCATTTCACAGCTTGGAGATAATTCTTTGTTGTAGAGGAATCAATCTGTCTCGATTTCTGATTTCAGGCCCTTCACGAATCTCTTTATCTTTTCTGTCTCACTCTTCACTAAGGCAACAGCATACCTGGATAATTGGGTAAACCTCTGGTCGTATTGGGACACATTCATCTGACTTTGCCGCAATTCCAGAAATTCTGACGCCATCTTGTCTCTGGCCATCTCTGAAATATATTTTTCAGTAAATTTATTTACTAAGAATTCTCAGGTGATTGGTTCTCTTGTGCTTTTCACACTACTTTTTACTGCCCTCCACCAGTGTTCTACTTTCTTTTGAAATATAAAGGAAGAAAAAGATACTCTCTGTTCATCAGTATAATTCATCACATCCAGAATCTTTTCTATCTGGAGAAGCCATGCCTCAGCTTGTAAGGGATCCACCTCCCCTTCAAATACTGGCGGTTTCATCTTCTGAAACTATTCCAATGCTGGTGGAAATTATTATCATTTGCTCTAGTCATTAACTGAGTGAGCCACTCCGGCATCACCCCTGGAGTTCCACGACCTCCTCCTATCGTACTTCTGAATCTTCATTATTGTCCATAGGGTATGCACTTCCATTATACTATAGTGTGACACACCGAGCGATAATGACTCATTGGGTGGTTGCTGGTTTAGAACCATGTGTCTTTCCTATAAGATAGGACGTCTAGTCAACATACTTCACATATATGAAAACAAATTTTAGAATTTTTTTTTATGCAATCACTTTAATACTATATTCATTATCACTTACAAACAAGCAACTTACTATGTATATTAATATATACAACCTAAAATGGATACAAGGATACTACACTGATATATCTACCCTTTGGATATCCGAACTAACCCATGTGCATGCATACAAGATGTGCCAAGGTATGTATAACAAAATTCCTAAGATATCTATCAACCAGCACACTAGGCTTACACATATATATACATATCAAAAGTAATTGCTCATAGATTCATCCCTCATAGGGTAGAGTCTCCCACTCGAGTCCCCACTAGTACTGCTGCTATCCTCGCTGTCATCCATGCCTTCCTCGGAGTCTTCCCCCGGTAATTCGTCTCCTGCGCAGCACCAGTCATCTAGATCATCATATAAATCCATGTAGTCTTCCTATTTTTCATCCCAAAAGACACCTCCATACGTAAATCCTCTTCGGGTCTCTTCTTTTAATGCACTCGTATCCCCCATCTCTTCTATATCAAGTGAATTCCCAACCAAACTCTCTGAATCGACAATGCTCAGTTCATGCTCATTAGACGCCTGAGACTCAACCTCCTCATAGTCTATGTGGTCTGGGGCTGCAAATATGACCTCTGGGTCAGTCTCATCAGACTCATATTCTCAATCCATGGAACCGGCCATCCAACTGCACTCGAACTATCCGACCTAGAGACTGGCCAGTATTTGTCAGAGTCTCCCATCTACATATAAACAAGAAGTCATATCAATTTCAAACCATAAAAATAGTCTCAACATGCTGCCATACAATAAGAAAGAAGCAATATATATACACACTCTTACACTTACACTTATCCTTAGTCTACCCATAAGTTTCATGATTCAGAGTAACTTAGGTTCAATAGATAATTCAACGCATTCCTTCATCCCAGTGTCCATACCACTTGTAGCTGTTACTGAGAGCCCGCACTCTTAGTCAACTCACCCGAATCGGGATGTGCGGGCACCCCGATTCTGATGCGAGAAAATAATCAATTATCAGTTGATTCACGGTTAATCTGTCACATAAAACCCACTACCTAACTATAATCACATATTCACACATATTAAACCTAACAATTTTCTATTGCCTCCTACCTCCGACTTAACCTTCTCCTTCTACCTATAACCCTTAGCTCTGATACCAACTGTAACGGTCTCAGTCTTAATATTTCAGTTATCACAATCATCATGGTTATCCTTAATCCAAGCGTAGGACTCATCAAGATACAACAGTTTAATTTCGGCTAATATCAGCCTACTTAAGGCTTCACAATATATTCCGCTCAAATGTATATGTGATTTCAGCATGATTTATCATATTTTCAAACATTGATCTGACAATCCGGTAGGAAACGTAGCCTACACATTACTATTCCATAAACTCCATAATATTACACAAGATTCGAGTCAAGCACCTAATAATACAAGCATTTCAATATTCTACAAAAGTTCATGGCAAGTATCAATATAAAAGTTTTACATAGTTTTTCTAAAACAATATATACATATCAAAAGAACATGCCAAAAGGGTGAAAATATCTCCCGCTGTCACCTATCCCGTATATTGCCATTAAGCGAGTCCTTACCTTTATCCAAACCTGAAGGTGATAATAAAACAGAGTGAGCTTGACAGCTCAGTGAGTAAACAGTAATTATATGCATGACCATTACGTATATCTATTGGGATTTATCATCAGGTTAACAATTGTAATTTATACTATTTTTGCACATTTTTAGGTATTTGCTAGAGTCCTTTTTAAAACACAGAAATTGGTGTTATTAGTCGACTTGCTCATTCTTATAGTCGACTAATACTACTATTAGTCGACTTATATTGAAGCTATAGTCGACTGGGCTCTGTCCAAAAAGATATTCACTCTCTGTTGGTTGCCTGTGACTTACCTAGTCGACTACCCTATCTTGTATAGTCGACTACACTTGGTATTAGTCGACTTATAAACCATCTATAGTCGACTAAGTCTTGACCAAAAAGATGTGTTGTTCTCTGTTTGCTGCTTATAATAATTTTAGTCGACTACCCTATCTTGTATAGTTGACTACTCTAGATACTAGTCGACTTATCACCATCTATAGTCGATTATTTATTGCTAAAAGAAGATGTCCACTCTATGTTGCTGCATGTAACTAAAGATAGTCGACTAACCTATCTTATATAGTCGACTAGGGGTGGTTTTCAGCGACTTATGTAACAGAATCTCACATCTATAGTCGACTTGGTCTGAGGATTAGTCGACTTATATAGTTGGAATTTGCCTATATCAGTCGACTCATCACAGAGTCTAAAGTTAAAGAATTTTATATAGTTTTAACATGCAATTTCCATCTTAACCATATTAACACACTTGTTGAACATAAATTTAGACTCCCCCTTCGGTCCCCTCTAGTTAAACCGGTCCCTTCCTCCTATACGTTATCCAACGAAATATTCTCCCCTTCGATCACCTCCGGTTCAATCCGGTCCCTTCCTCTGATACATTATCATAAATATTATCCTCTTCGATCACCTCCGGTTCAACCCGGTCCCTTCCTCCAAATATGCAATAATCATATCCTTCATGTATAACAACATGCAAGAATTCTTAGAGCAATGACAACATAATAATTTTCATAATTTCTACTTTACATTATGCTAACATTATGGAAGTCATTAACATGTATAAGTAATCACTCGCTAAATTATCAAATTTGAGCTTATTCAGATAACCAACAGATTATGTCATCTTAATATATGTGTAGCCATATAGATATGTATAGCATCAAGTATTATTTTATCCATAGAACTATTTCTTCTAAAAAGGCATGTGTTGACTACCATGTATACACACAATAAAATTTATCAATCATGCACAATGGTAAGCATACATGAAAATAGTTACAACATGATTACCAGAAGATTATTTATAATGTACACATAAAATCTATAAACTATACACA
>JAVJIF010017698.1:0-93654 GCA_038442645.1 Agave tequilana | reverse complement strand
CCTGAAGTTTCAGCAGAGGACCTCTGTTTAGGCCTCCATATCCGTTTTGGCAGAGGATGCATAGGTTCGCAAGGAACCTGAATAGCCACAAGCGGGCTGCGGGGTGTTGGCAAAATTTCTGCCTCTGGTTTCTGATTTGAAACCTTGGTCATGAAGACCTTCCCGTGCTTCCGTGCTCGAAGCATCAGGCCACCCCCAGAGAGGACTTCTTTAAATCTTCCTTGATCGATCTGGATAACAAGGTTCTCAAAAGTGCAGGATCTGGGCCGCGGGCATGTTCCTTGTTGCGCCAGAGAACTGCGGCAGGTTTGCAGAGAACCTTTTCCGTCTCCGCAGAGACTTTGCTTGAAGATTTAGCCAGAGAAGATCTGGCTGCACCGGCTTTTCTGAATTCAGAGATAGACCCAAGGTCTGTTCGTCGCATTGCGACACTTGATTCTCAGCAGAGGAGAATACCGTCCCCAGCGGAGTCGCCATCTTGTTTTCCATTATGTTTGCAAAGGGGGAAAACTTACAAATAAAAAGTTTGAGGAGCTAATTACAAGTATTCTTAAAAAGATTACAAGTAGATCTCCTCAGAGATTCTGGAGAAGTGTGCCGATAGGAGTCTGGTCAGCGCGCGACCACTTTGTCCCTTTGACGATGCGAGCGATGAGATTCCTTCTCGCCTGGTTCCGGAATCAGAGAATAGAGAATTGGTAGAACCCTCTGACTACTTCTCAAAACCACTTCTGTGAGGAATTCCTTCTCTCGCCTGGTTCCGGAGATTCCTTGAGGAAAAGAGGTTGTTAGGGTATCGCCACCCTGAAAAGAGAAGTATTTCTCTTGGAAGGTCTCTGAATTAGAGAACGCACGATGCGTTATGAAGAAGTCTCTGCTTGTGGAGTCCCTCTCTCTCCTGTGCCCTGCCATCTTCCTCCCTTGTGCCCCTGATGGGCTATTATATAGGGAAAGTAGGGTATAATCGTCCCCTTTGAAGATATAGAAACAGATTGAACCGAATCTGTTTTGAATCTGGAAAGTAGCCTTGCTGCGAGGCTATAATAGCTTCTGCGGAGCTAGAAAATGGCAAGTCGGTTGATCTTTCCGATGTGTTATGATCCTTTCCATATGTTAGGAGATTCTCCTTGATCCACTTACTCGTTTCAAGAGAGTCAAGAGATTGTGGCAATCACCTGCCATATTTGAATCCTGATTGGATTTGATTAGATTGAATCCGATCTTATCAGGAGTTTTGATTAGTCAAAGGTTGACCATAGCAGGCTGATGGCGGAGCTGCCCGCTTTGAAGCTCATAGCGAGCTAGAGGGCAATTCCTGACGAAGTCCGAAAAGAGGCTTTTTCGGCGAAGCTGTCAGTTTAGCTTCCTGGCGATGCTCTGGATGATGTTAGCCTCTCAAGCGAGGCTATATCTCCTTGGGCTAATGTAATGCTAAATGCTAGCATTTTTAGACCTGCTGAGGTCTGTTTAGAAACAATCCGGGTTCACTGTTCTGCTTGCTGGATCAGTGGAGTCCAAACCGCTTCCTTGTCCCTTGGAGTTGGGTGAAAAACTGGTCTTCAGCTCGTCTGTCCCTTGTCTTTTGTAAATGTCAACAAGTTTAGACATCGTTCGGACCAATGAGAATCTTGTCTTTTTTAAGTGTCAACAATGGTCCAAGGAATGACTCCCTTGAGGTACATTCGGAATCTCAACTAGATAGTAATGATTGTGCTAGTTCTTCAAATGATTATGTTGATCCCCATGCCTTAAATGAAGAACTATCTATTGTGTGTGAAAAGTTAATAGAAAAATATAACGTGTTGAAAAGAAAAGTCTAGATATTGAAAAAGAAAATAAGAGTTTGCATGCTAGACTTACCAATGTTTTGCAAGAGAAGGTTGAGGTCTATAATGAAAGGGATTCATTAAATCTCAACTTGATCTTGCACTTAAAGAAAATAACTTTTTGAAAAATAAAAATGATTGCCATGTTCTTTTGAAGAAAAATGAAAACTTATCTTCAAAAGTTGATTTTGTTTTAAAAGAAAATGATTCTTTGAAAATTAAGATTGCTTCAATTTCTAAAGATTTGGATGCATGTTTAAAAAAAAATGAATTTTTACAAAATAAGATTGATGCACATGTTTGCCATGCTAGTGTAGCTTCTTCATCTAGTCTACCTAATGCATGAACCTCTTCTTCTAGGATTAATGATGATATTTGTATGCTAAGAAGAGAGTAGATTGTTTGGGCTCCACTATGAGCCAATGTGCTAAGAACCATACACGCTTGGAATCCTTGGTTCGAAAGAAACAAGTTCCATCTTCTATGCATGCACACACTCCACGGCATACACATGCTCCTCACGGACACCATCACACCATGTATGCTCATGTGTACACTTGTACACATTGTGGTCGTAAGGGCCATCTTGCTAAATTTTGTTTTGATAGATTACATACTACTAATTTAGCAAAGAAATTTGTTTGGGTTAGAGAAGGGACTAACCCCCATGGACCCAACAAGATGTGGGTACCAAAGATCACCCTCCTATTATTTTTGATGTAGGTGTGGGCTCTCACATGACGTGAGAGTGATGACACCTTGGAGTGGATGCGTTCCGGACTTAAAGGAAATCAAATTGGATGCATCACTTTCAAGGGAAGATTTGGTGGAGATGACCACCATGTTTTGGAGACAAGGAGAGTTGCTTCTTCGATTTTGGTAACAATCCTTTACTCTCATTTATTATGTTTACATGCTTTCCACTTCATTGTTTTATAGCATGTTTTATAGCATATTTTTATTGTCTATAGATTAGTATGTTCATTCCATGTTTATTAGATCCTTGACATACATGTATAGTATTTGAGACACAACATGCTTATTTGATTCACATTTAGTGTTCTCACCGTTTGTTTAGCTATAATGTACATCATGAATCTATTACATGTGAATTTACATAGTAATCATGTTTTAGTTCTTATGATGTTGATTCTAGCTTGTTTTGATATTCCTTGTGGTTATGATATGTTTAAATGTGGATTTTGTCAAAACTTGTGTTATACATGTACAAATAGTGAGTTACATTTGAACTTCATGCTCATTTGTATTCACTATATGTACACGCATGAGCTAGTTTTGATGATTCGTTCATTTATACTTGTTATACCTATTTGCATGTATATGTAGTTTAAAATTCAAATAAAAGAATTTTGATGAATTTTGTATGTGTTTTAGTTAGAGATATGGTATTCGTGTTGTTTTGATGCTCAATGACTTGATACATGTTTAAGTGTTAGTTTTCATTAAGACAAGGAATTATACTTGTACATATAGTGGGCCACAAATAAATCTATGTATGTTTTGGGCTTGATTGCATATTTGTACCCATTAGATGTGCTAGTATAGTCTAGTTTTGATGATCCATACATTTTAGACTTGTATTCATATTTTTGGATTTATATGAGTTTTGATTTCATGTATATGTTTATTTTGCCAAAACTTTAAGATATACATGTATACCCCTTGAGTCATTTGCCTTTCATGCAAATCTATATTATGGACTCAAAGTGTGTTTAAGGGATATGTATGTATACTTCTTGTGTTGACAAATCATACATATACCTTGAAATGAAAATTGCTTTGATGAAAATTTAGCCTTACATGTTTTCATGTTTATGTGTCAATATTTAACTTCATGTATATGTCCATCTTATCCAAACTATTGACTATACATGAGTATCCCTTTTGAGCCACGTGCCTTAATGCATATATCTTGTGGACTCTTTATGTTTTGGATATGTATGTATACGTTAGTTTGTATTAGACATACATATGCCTTGAAGATTAGATAGTTTTGATGATTTCGTGTTTTAAGGATTAATTGAGCTTAATGAAAATATTTTTCATGATTATGATCTTCACATATTATTTGTACACTCATATCTATTGCTCATGTTTTGTTTCTCATGAGTTATGCTTTATTAGTTAGAGTGATGATTATCATGTGAATTTCATTTTTGTTTTATTCCTTACTTGAAGGTTTCGTGCTAGTTAACAAGTTTTCCATTTAACTAGTTGCGGTGTTCTTCATTTTGGTAGTGATTTTCAAACAAAATTACATTTTCAAATCTATCTTTGAAAACCCCTACCTTCAAGGGCGGTAGGATGGGAGATCATGTTCATGTATGCCCTAAATTGAAATTTTTTTAAAACTTGAATCATGATTGGGTGTAGATAATATGATGTATACACTTGAACTTATTGTTATATCAATTGGTATCATTGAACTCTTTCAATTGGTATCATTTTGATCTTCTTGTATACTCATATATGTTTTGTATGTATGTATGCTTTTAAATTCCAAGTATATCAATTTCTATTGGTATCTATTTTTCATACATATATATGTTTGTGTTTATGCTAGTGCTTGAGTTTCATTTTGTTTAATTGATTACTTTTAAATTGTTATCAAGACTATGCATGACTTTAGTTTGTATTTCATAAAGGGGGAGAAAATTTGATTTTTGTATTTCAATTGGTATTTGTACTCCCACTCTTTATGATTAAAAGTTGTTATTTTAAACATATGATGATTTTGTATTTGATCTTCTTGTTTATATGTTTTTAAAATGAACAATTCTTACAATTGGTATCAATGTTTCTATGTAAAATCTTTTCAATTGGTAAAATATTTACAATTGGTATCATATTTAAGAAATTCAAAATTTGTTTTGGTTTCAAGATTCATGTTTGAGAATTCAAGACTTATTTTAATTACAATTGGTATTTCCAAATTTTGTTTAAAGAAAATATTCAAAGTTTTGATTTGTATTTCCATATGCAAGGAGAGCTTAAACATCTCTCTTACATATAGATTCATGTTGAGTATATTATAAATTGAGGAGCTTGACAACTCTTCTTATATGATATACGTGTGTAGGGGGAGCTTCACATCTCCTCTTATGCATTATATAATATGTGTTATGTGAATTGGGGCTTGTCATCCCTTCTTCATGTAATGCATATGTGTAGGGAAGCTAACTTAGCGTCTTCCTCTTCATGAATGTATATAGCATATAACATATATTGATCCTTATTTATTGGTATCAAGATGCTTCATTGACATATTTTCTAATTGATATCATGTTTGTAGTCACCCCTTATTGACTTTGTTTTTGTTTTAGACAAAAAGGGGGAGAACATTGTCTTTTATTGTTTTGTTTGACATAAAGGGGAAGAAAGATTTTTACCCCTCGTTTTATTTATGGTTTTGATTACCCCTTTGTTGATGCTTGACAAAAGGGGGAGAAGTATTTGAGTTTTATATGCATGCTTATGTTTTATATGCATATATTATGTTTTAATCTCAAGAATATTAAGTTTAATTGGGTATCCAAAGCTTGCTTTGTAATTGTTGTAATTGGTATCTAGAGCTTGCTTTGTTTTTGGATATTCCCATGTGGTATCTAGAGTTTTTATTGTTTTATACATTATCATTCTTGCATATTTATGTTTATTTGTTTATGCATGAGTTAATGGGGAGCTTCCTTAAAGCTTATCTTTAATCCATGCATATATAACTCCATGAGTTTTGTCATCATCAAAAAGGGGGAGATTGTTGGCCCAATGGCCTTCCACTCTAGTTTTGATGATGATCAACACTCATGTAGTTATGTTTACTAATATTCTTGTGTTTCTAAGTTTCAGATCATTAACAGGATATTAGTTGGTGATTAGCTTCAACAAGATGATTAGAAGCTATTCATGATGATTCCGGTGCCAAAGCTTAATGATCATACTTTTGCACTTGGAGGATCACGCGTTTGGGATCGAGTCTACTTGAAGATGGAAGATCGACAAGAAGACTTAGGTATCCTAGTTTAGATAGAGTTTTAGATCCATATTTGTAAAGCTTAGTTTAGTTTGATATGCTCAAGTGAACACAAAACACACACACGTTTATGATTTGATATTTGGTTTTTGAATAGTTGATCAAAACAAGTTTACATATGTTATATGTATAGTAGATGTTTTCTATTTATACATACATGCTTTAACTTGGTAAACAAACTTATTTTGATATCCCTATTCATGTTTTAGAAAAATCAAGTTTGACAAAATACAAGGTTTTGTTTTTGATAAAATTTGCAAGACACAAAAATGAATTGATATTGTTTTATATTGTTTTGAAATTTTTATCACATGTTTATGTTTTAACATTAAATGATAAAACAAGTTTTATGGAATTTTCAGAAATGACAAAAAGTTTTTATAAAAATATTTTTCCCAAAATTTTCTGACCTTGTTTTGTGCTGACAGGCTGGTTGGTCGACCGTGACGGTCGACCGCACCAAGGGCCGGTCGACCGTTGCGGTCGACCGACATGCACAGACGTGCACGTCTGTTAGGCACAGACACGGTCGACCGGGACGGTCGACCGAGTTGAGAGCTCTGCTCTCGGGTTTTTTCGGTCGACCGGGCCGGTCGACCGCAGTTGCCCACGGTCATAATTCTGACCGTTGGCGGTCGACCGGACCGGTCGACCGGCAGTCTGTCAGACTGCCAACCAAGCCTAACGGCTAGTTTTGTATAAGGGGCTATATAAACCCCATCTCTTTGGGGATTTTAGCCAAGTTTTCCAAGAGAAAAATTTTCAGTTTTCTGTAGTGTTTAAAAGAGTTTTCAAAGAGTTTTAAGTGCAAAATCTTCTCATCTTTATTGTTTTAGGGTTTTTGAAAAATCAAAGAAAAATAGGTTTTGGGATTTTTGCTTAGATCTTCAATTCTATCATATTGCAAGTATTTTCCCAAAAATTTTTCTTTGTTGCTTGTTTCCAAAAACACTTGTTTCCACACTTGAGCTATCTTCTATCCTAAACTATTAGGATCTTGTTTTTGTGGAAAAAGATAAGAGAAAAAAGAAAGAAGTGTTTGAGGTTGTTTGTTGTAAACCTCATTGTTGTAAACACCCTTATACTTGTGAATCCCTCTTCGGTAGAGGTGATCGGGTGATTGTGTTATGGATCCCTCTTAGGTAGAGGTGATAGTGTTTGGTTGTGAGCCTCTTCGGTAGAGGTGTGTAGATTGGTTGTTGTATTGGCTACGGTCCTTGCCCCTCGGTTGTGAGGTGGTTGTTTGAGAAAGGAGTTTGGTACTCCTAGAGTTGTAAGAAATCCTCTTTGGTAGAGGTTCCCTCGGTGGGAGTTGAGTTAGTGGAAATCCTACACGGTGGTGTAGGCGGGGATGTAGAGCAAGGTGCTCGAACCTCGAAACAAATCTTGGTGTTTGCGTATTGATCCATTGTCTCTCTAACTCTCTCTCTTATATTTGTGCAAAGCATCATATTCATATCATATCATATTTGCTTGTGTTGTGCATATTTCATATTGCCTTGCATTTATTCATATTGCTATTCATTCTTATATGCTTGGCTTGATTGTGTGTATTTCATATTGCTTGGATTGCTTGTGTATTGTGCCTAACTTATACTCATCCAACAAGAGCTTCACATAGCACCTCAACCCATTTCAAGGGGAATCAAGGGGAGTTAGTCCAGAGCCTCGCAAGGGGAATTCGGCTACACTTGTTGTATTGTATTAGTTTGTGCATAATTTGCATTAGCTTCCGCATTTAGCGCACTTAGTTTGCATTTAGTTTGTTAGATTAGCACAAACACCTATTCACACCCCCCTCTAGGTGTTTTTACAATTGGTATCAGAGCAAGTGCTCCTGATACTTAGGCTTAACATCCTAGGAGTGATCCATTTGCTTGCTAATCTCATTTGCATTTATTTGTTTGCACATTCATATATAGTTTAGCATGGACTTCATGACCCCTCCTAGCTTCGACCCTTCCAACATTGATGTTTGGAAGTATAGGATGTCCATGTACCTAAAGACCCTAGGTTTGCATGTCTTCCTTGCCGCCACCAAGAGATGTTATCTTGGTGATTGCAATCATATAGGGGCCAATGCACAAGCCCTAGAGGCCATTAGAAGCACTTTATCTAAAGATTATATTTTATGTGTTTCTAACTTTGATTCCGCTTTTGTAGTGTGGAACAAATTGACAACCACCAACACCTCCAAGCTTCAAGTCCAAATCCAACAAGAAGAGGAATCTAGTGGAGAATCTGAACCACAACAATGCTACATGGTCCAAAGGATGACTCCCTTGAGGTACATTCGGAATCTCAACTAGATAGTAATGATTGTGCTAGTTATTCAAATGATTATGTTGATCCCCATGCCTTAAATGAAGAACTATCTATTGTGTGTGAAAAGTTAATAGAAAAATATAACGTGTTGAAAAAGAAAAGTCTAGATATTGAAAAGAAAATAAGAGTTTGCATGCTAGACTTACCAATGTTTTGCAAGAGAAGGTTGAGGTCTATAATGAAAGGGATTCATTAAAATCTCAACTTGATCTTGCACTTAAAGAAAATAACTTTTTGAAAAATAAAAATGATTGCCATGTTCTTTTGAAGAAAAATGAAAACTTATCTTCAAAAGTTGATTTTGTTTTGAAAGAAAATGATTCTTTGAAAATTAAGATTGCTTCAATTTCTAAAGATTTGGATGCATGTTTAAAGAAAAATGAATTTTTACAAAATAAGATTGATGTACATGTTTGCCATGCTAGTGTAGCTTCTTCATCTAGTCTACCTAATGCATGTACCTCTTCTTCTAGGATTAATGATGATATTTGTATGCTAAAGAAGAGAGTAGATTGTTTGGGCTCCACTATGAGCCAATGTGCTAAGAACCATACACGCTTGGAATCCTTGGTTCGAAAGAACAAGTTCCATCTTCTATGCATGCACACACTCCACGGCATACACATACTCCTCACGGACACCATCACACCATGTATGCTCATGTGTACACTTGTACACATTGTGGTCGTAAGGGCCATCTTGCTAAATTTTGTTTTGATAGATTACATACTACTAATTTAGCAAAGAAATTTGTTTGGGTTAGAGAAGGGACTAACCCCATGGACCCAACAAGATGTGGGTACCAAAGACCACCCCTCCTATTATTTTTGATGTAGGTGTGGGCTCTCACATGACGTGAGAGTGATGACACCTTGGAGTGGATGCGTTCCGAACTTAAATGAAATCAAATTGGATGCATCACTTTCAAGGGAAGATTTGGTGGAGATGACCACCATGTTTTGGAGACAAGGAGAGTTGCTTCTTCGGTTTTGGTAACAATCCTTTACTCCCATTTATTATGTTTACATGCTTTCCACTTTATTGTTTATAGCATGTTTTATAGCATATTTTTATTGTCTATGATTAGTATGTTCATTCCATGTTTATTAGATCCTTGACATACATGTATAGTATTTGAGACACATGCTTATTTTTGATTCACATTTAGTGTTCTCACCGTTTGTTTAGCTATAATGTACATCATGAATCTATTACATGTGAATTTACATAGTAATCATGTTTTAGTTCTTATGATGTTGATTTCTAGCTTGTTTTGATATTCCTTGTGGTTATGACATGTTTAAATGTGGATTTTGTCAAAACTTGTGTTATACATGTACAAATAGTGAGTTACATTTGAACTTCATGCTCATTTGTATTCACTATATGTACACGCATGAGCTAGTTTTGATGATTCGTTCATTTATACTTGTTATACCTATTTGCATGTATATGTAGTTTAAAATTCAAATAAAAGAATTTGATGAATTTTGTATGTGTTTTAGTTAGAGATATGGTATTCGTGTTTGTTTTGATGCTCAATGACTTGATTACATGTTTAAGTGTTAGTTATCATTAAGACAAGGAATTATACTTGTACATATAGTGGGCCACAAATAAATCTATGTATGTTTGGGCTTGATTGCATATTTGTACCCATTAGATGTGCTAGTATAGTCTAGTTTTGATGATCCATACATTTTAGACTTGTATTCATATTTTTGGATTTATATGAGTTTTGATTTCATGTATATGTTTATTTTGCCAAAACTTTAAGATATACATGTATACCCCTTGAGTCATTTGCCTTTCATGCAAATCTATATTATGGACTCAAAGTGTGTTTAAGGGATATGTATGTATACTTCTTGTGTTGACAAATCATACATATACCTTGAAATGAAATTGCTTTGATGAAAATTTAGCCTTACATGTTTTCATGTTTATGTGTCAATATTTAACTTCATGTATATGTCCATCTTATCCAAACTATTGACTATACATGAGTATCCTTTTTGAGCCACGTGCCTTAATGCATATATCTTGTGGACTCTTTATGTTTTGGATATGTATGTATACGTTAGTTTGTATTAGACATACATATGCCTTGAAGATTAGATAGTTTTTGATGATTTCGTGTTTTAAGGATTAATTGAGCTTAATGAAAATATTTTTCATGATTATGATCTTCACATATTATTTGTACACTCATATCTATTGCTCATGTTTTGTTTCTCATGAGTTATGCTTTATTGGTTAGAGTGATGATTATCATGTGAATTTCATTTTTGTTTTATTCCTTACTTGAAGGATTTCGTGCTAGTTAACAAGTTTTTCATTTAACTAGTTGCGGTGTTCTTCATTTTGGTAGTGATTTTCAAACAAAACTACATTTTCAAATCTATCTTTGAAAACTCCTACCTTCAAGGGCGGTAGGATGGGAGATCATGTTCATGTATGCCCTAAATTGAAAATTTTTTAAAAACTTGAATCATGATTGGGTGGTAGATAATATGATGTATACACTTGAACTTATTGTTATATCAATTGGTATCATTGAACTCTTTCAATTGGTATCATTTTGATCTTCTTGTATACTCATATATGTTTTGTATGTATGTATGCTTTAAATTCCAAGTATATCAATTCTATTGGTATCTATTTTTCATACATATATATGTTTGTGTTTATGCTAGTGCTTGAGTTTCAATTTTGTTTAAATTGATTACTTTTAAATTGTTATCAAGACTATGCATGACTTTAGTTTGTATTTCATAAAGGGGGAAAATTTGATTTTGTATTTCAATTGGTATTTGTACTCCCACTCTTTATGATTAAAAGTTGTTATTTTAAACATATGATGATTTTGTATTTGATCTTCTTGTTTATATGTTTTTAAAATGAACAATTCTTACAATTGGTATCAATATTTCTATGTAAAATCTTTTCAATTGGTAAAATATTTACAATTGGTATCATATTTAAGAAATTCAAAATTTGTTTTGGTTTCAAGATTCATGTTTGAGAATTCAAGACTTATGTTTAATTACAATTGGTATTTTCAAAATTTTGTTTAAAGAAAATATTCAAAGTTTTGATTTGTATTTCCTATATGCAAGGAGAGCTTAACATCTCTCTTACATATAGATTCATGTTGAGTATATTATAAATTGAGGAGCTTGACAACTCTTCTTTATATGATATACGTGTGTAGGGGGAGCTTCACATCTCCTCTTATGCATTACATAATATGTGTTATGTGAATTGGGGCTTGTCATCCCTTCTTCATGTAATGCATATGTGTAGGGAAGCTAACTTAGCGTCTTCCTCTTCATGAATGTATATAGCATATAACATATATTGATCCTTATTTATTGGTATCAAGATGCTTCATTGACATATTTTCTAATTGATATCATGTTTGTAGTCACCCCTTATTGACTTTGTTTTTGTTTTAGACAAAAAGGGGAGAATATTGTCTTTTATTGTTTTGTTTGACATAAAGGGGAGAAAGATTTTTACCCCTCGTTTTATTTATGGTTTTGATTACCCCTTTGTTGATGCTTGACAAAAAGGGGGAGAAGTATTTGAGTTTTATATGCATGCTTATGTTTTATATGCATATATTATGTTTTAATCTCAAGAATATTAAGTTTAATTGGGTATCCAAAGCTTGCTTTGTAATTGTTGTAATTGGTATCTAGAGCTTGCTTTGTTTTGATATTCCATGTGGTATCTAGAGTTTTTATTGTTTATACATTATCATTCTTGCATATTTATGTTTATTTGTTTATGCATGAGTTAAGGGGGAGCTTCCTTGAAGCTTATCTTTAATCCATGCATATATAACTCCATGAGTTTTGTCATCATCAAAAAGGGGGAGATTGTTGGCCCAATGGCCTTCCACTCTAGTTTTGATGATGATCAACACTCATGTAGTTATGTTTACTAATATTCTTGTGTTTCTAAGTTTCAGATCATTAACAGGATATTAGTTGGTGATTAGCTTCAACAAGATGATTAGAAGCTATTCATGATGATTCCGGTGCCAAAGCTTAAAGATCATACTTTTGCACTTGGAGGATCACGCGTTTGGGATCGAGTCTACTTGAAGATGGAAGATCGACAAGAAGACTTAGGTATCCTAGTTTAGATAGAGTTTTAGATCCATATTTGTAAAGCTTAGTTTAGTTGATATGCTCAAGTGAACACAAAACACACACGTTTTATGATTTGATATTTGTTTTTATGAATAGTTGATCAAAACAAGTTTACATATGTTATATGTATAGTAGATGTTTTCTATTTATACATACATGCTTTAACTTGGTAAACAAACTTATTTTGATATCCCTATTCATGTTTTGAAAAATCAAGTTTGACAAAATACAAGGTTTTGTTTTTGATAAAATTTGCAAGACACAAAAATGAATTGATATGTTGTTATATTGTCTTGAAATTTTTATCACATGTTTATGTTTTAACATTAAATGATAAAACAAGTTTTATGGAATTTTCAGAAATGACAAAAAGTTTTTATAAAATATTTTTCCCAAAATTTTCTGACCTTGTTTTGTGCTGACAGGCTGGTCGGTCGACCGTGACGGTCGACCGCACCAAGGGCCGGTCGACCGTTGCGGTCGACCGACGTGCACAGACGTGCACGTCTGTTAGGCACAGACACGGTCGACCGGGACGGTCGACCGAGTTGAGAGCTCTGCTCTCGGGTTTTTTTCGGTCGACCGGGCCGGTCGACCGCAGTTGCCCAACGGTCATAATTCTGACTGTTGGCGGTCGGCCGGACCGGTCGACCGGCAGTCTGTCAGACTGCCAACTCAGCCTAACCGCTAGTTTTGTATAGGGGCTATATAAACCCCATCTCTTTGGGGATTTTAGCCAAGTTTTTCAAGAGAAAATTTTCAGTTTTCTGTAGTGTTAAAAGAGTTTTCAAAAGAGTTTTAAGTGCAAAATCTTCTCATCTTTATTGTTTTAGGGTTTTTGGAAAATCAAAGAAAAATAGGTTTTTGGGATTTTTGCTTAGATCTTCAATTCTATCATATTGCAAGTATTTTCTCAAAAATTTTTCTTTGTTGCTTGTTTCCAAAAACACTTGTTTCTACACTTGAGCTATCTTCTATCCTAAACTATTATGATCTTGTTTTTGTGGAAAAAGATAAGAGAAAAAGAAAGAGAAGTGTTTGAGGTTGTTTGTTGTAAACCTCATTGTTGTAAACACCCTTATACTTGTGAATCCCTCTTCGGTAGAGGTGATCGGGTGATTGTGTTGTGGATCCCTCTTAGGTAGAGGTGATAGTGTTTGGTTGTGAGCCTCTTCGGTAGAGGTGTGTGGATTGGTTGTTGTATTGGCTACGGGCCTTGCCCCTCGGTTGTGAGGTGGTTGTTTGAGAAAGGAGTTTGGTACTCCTAGAGTTGTAAGAAATCCTCTTTGGTAGAGATTCCCTCGGTGGGAGTTGAGTTAGTGGAAATCCTACACGGTGGTGTAGGCGGGGATGTAGAGCAAGGTGCTCGAACCTCGAAACAAATCTTGGTGTTTGCGTATTGATCCATTGTCTCTCTAACTCTCTCTCTTATATTTGTGCAAAGCATCATATTCATATCATATCATATTTGCTTGTGTTGTGCATATTTCATATTGCCTTGCATTTATTCATATTGCTATTCATTCTTATATGCTTGGCTTGATTGTGTGTATTTCATATTGCTTGGATTGCTTGTGTATGTGTGCCTAACTTATACTCATCCAACAAGAGCTTCACATAGCACCTCAACCCATTTCAAGGGAATCAAGGGAGTTAGTCCAGAGCCTCGCAAGGGGAATTCGGCTACACTTGTTGTATTGTATTAGTTTGTACATAATTTGCATTAGCTTCCGCATTTAGCGCACTTAGTTTGCATTTAGTTTGTTAGATTAGCACAAACACCTATTCACCCCCCCCCTCTAGGTGTTTTTACAGTCCGCCATTGGCAATGATCCAATCATCGCCTCCACGTCTATCGTGTTCAGATCTGAGCATCATTGAGCTTTGATGACTCCACCTTGATCAATATACTCCAAAGTCATCGATTTTTACCTTAAAATAATCTGAACTTTCTTGTTGTCTTCTTCATCTTGATGCCTTCGCCGAACTCCATCAACTTGATATTTTTTTTTCATCAAAAGCACTCGAGTCTTGAACGAACACCATCAGCTCTGATACCAATTGTTGTAACCGAAATTGATATACTTTGATACCAATTATTGTTTGCATAATCAGGTATGTCATACTTACTATGATACCAATAGTTGGGAGACACGGAGATCCCCCACCGACGACTTCAAGCACGCCATGAGAACGATTACCTCGAGCACACAAGGTGAATATTAAAAGATGTAAGAAGAAGAGCACGCAATTTAACATGGTTCGGCTCAAACTTAGCTTACTCCACGGGAGAGAACTTGAGAGTGCTTTATTAATATTCTTAATATAAAGAGATCTAACATTTCTCTTGATGACACAAGAGTATTTGTTGGCCCAAGGTTACAATCACCCATGATTAGTGTATTTTGATGATTACAAAACATATTAGTTATTTGTACTAATAACATTTGTTGTTTAAGTGTGTTTCAGATTTCTATTCATTCTAGAAGTCTTCTCTCACAAATACAAGGATTTGGACTCAAGTCAACTCAAATGGGCTCAAGGAACAAGTATTGAAGATCATATGAAGAAGCCTATTGAAGATCTTGAAGTCTTAGAATCATTGTAAGAAATAGAATGTTAAAGTTTGAGTATATGAAATTTGGCTCTAGGATTTGCACACACATTTGTTTCATATATTTCCTATGTTTTTGAAATTGTTTATTTCTAAGTTTTATGCCTTAGTTTATATATACATGTACCAAAAGCTTTAATCTTGAAAATCTTGTTTAAAACATGTGTATAAACTATTTTCTGCATAATACTTAGCTATATGTATTTTTAAATAATTTTCAAATTTTTCTAACTCAAAACAGCCCAGTTTTTCAGTTTCAGGCAACATCGGTCGACCGGCCCCGGTCGACCGGCAATGTGTCTGGACATGCACTGTTTGTGCATGTCCGTCGGTCGACCGGACCGGTCGACCGACGGAGAGCAGATTGCTCTCGGGATATTTCGGTCGACCGGACCGGTCGACCGGAAGAAGGAAACTGTGTTTCCTCCTTTTGGGTCGGTCGACCGGACCGGTCGACCGAGAGCCAACGGCTCTTTCCAGCAGGGCTGGCGGTCGACCGGACCGGTCGACCGCCAAGCCTGCAACATAGCAACGGCTCTTTCCTCTTTGGGCAGTTCTGAAAAATCTGTTTCTTTTTCAGCTTTAACAGATTTTTGGAGATTTGTTGGGGAGCTTTTTCAGAGAAAATAAGACAAAAAGAAATTGTTTTAAACCTATTTTTAAGCCTATAAATAGAGGAGAAGTCTCTCTTGCATATCACCAAGAAAATCCTCAAGTTTGTGTTGTTTTCAAAAGAGAAAAGAAAAGAGTTTTTAAGCCTTCATTCCAATTCTTTTTGAGCTAGTTTTTCAGTTGTGTTTGATTGTCTATATCACTCTACAACTGAAGTTTTCTCACCACACTTCATAGAGCCAAAAATCCTATACTCATTCTATAGTGAAGTTGTAATTGAAGTGAGAGTGTTTGTAAAAGAGTTTGAGAAAAAGTGTAGTGATCTTGTTGGTGATCACTTTGTTCTTGTAATCCTTTCCTTGTGGAGCAACCTCTTCGGTAGAGGTCCTTTGTACTTGGTGGAGCTCGGTGCTCGGTCTTCGGTAGACCAATTGTAAAGGCATCCTCGGTGGATAGTGGAAACCCTTCACGGAGGTGAAGGCGGGGACTAGAGCAAGTGTGCTCGAACCTCGAAACAAATCATCTTGTTTGCGATTGCCTTTGCGTTATTCTTGCTTTCAATTTCTCTTGCTTTATATTGTCTTGATTATTTGCTTGAGAACTAACCCTCTACTTGGGCAATCTTATCTTGTTTACTTTACTTGCTATACTTGTCGTGTTACATTGTGTGCATTTCATTTTTCATCATCATACTTGGCATTGATCGATCACACCTCAATACAACACGGTTGCATTGCGCACCTCTAACCCATTTTAAGGGGAATTGGGAGGAAGGAGTTCAGAACCTCGCAAGGGGTATTCGGCTCTTAGTCGTGTTTTGAGAGATCGTTGCATCACTCATTTAATTAAAGTTCATAAAGATCATTAGATTAGCATTCACACCTATTCACCCCCCCTCTAGGTGTTTTTCAGTATTAACCTTCCTCTTGAATCTACGCGTAAATTATAAGAATATATCTTCTCTCTATGCACCTTCGCCTTGTTCCTCTCTTTCTTTACTTTTTAGGGTCTTCTTGGCTTTTTAAAGCCTTATATTGTTGTTCACCACAACATTCTTCTGCTCTTCTGCTCTAATTTACAATGCTGAGTTATAATTTTTATTTATAAGATTTTACAATACAACTCCTATTTGAACTATGAGATGATCTTGGTCATTGGATGCTTGAAGAATCTTGATCAATCCTATTAGAGTTGATCTCCTTGATCTAAAAGGATTCAAGACCCTTTAATCTTTAGAAACAAATTTTCATTGAAAAGAGGAATCCTATTCATACTCCTACTGAAAAAGAAAACTCGCAATCACTTGAAAAGAAAACTGTTTCATCTTGATTTGCTTCTTTCTGCTTCAAGTCATTGTCTTCTTCAATTCAATTGGATTTTTTTAAACTATCATCTCCTCCTGAAGAACAAGGAAAATTCTAATAGAGATTTAGAGGAACGTAACAGTAGAATGTAACAATATATTATTTTCTAATGCGACCAGTTCGGCAGATCAAATGTTACATGTTTGCCTGACGTTTTTTTGTTATTGGATTAACCTTCTCACAGGTACCTCTAGGGAAATGAGAAGCAAGCATTGGAGTAATCGTGGAGAAGGGACGCCTCTGTAGCATATCTGAGGAGATACAGGGTAGGGGACATGGCGTCGACTCTGACTTCATGTAACCACCGTCTTTTCGGACTCCTCGGTTTTTGCCTTGCAGGTCATCTACCTGTTTTGTTACATGATTCACCTGTTTGTTGTATTAGAGAGGGACTTTTGTTTTGGAGATTTTTGCTTATTTTCTATATTGAATGTTTGTTTTGACCATCCAACACTTGCGTGTGAACTAAGCTGTTCTAACTGAGGAGGAGATTTGTACCTTTTCTTGTGGAGTTGTTTCATTAAAAATTTATTAATGAAGCGCGAGGACTATTGTAATTCACCGTTTCTCTCAAAATAAAAAATAAAAAGATGCCAACAAAGCAAAGCTGGTATATAAGAGTGATGGATGGTTTATACCCCATGAACTTATCTGATGGCTTTACTGTATTGGATTCAGTGCTATCTTTGGAGATTGCATATGTTTGACAACAATTCCCTCTCTCTCTTTGATATTAATTGTTGAAAAGTGAAAACGTACATCTTTCAGACAAATATTTTGGGCACACTTCATTGCTCCATGATACACTTTCTCCAACGGCACGTCTCTCACGTTTGTAGTATACGGGCTTAGCCCATGCTTTTACGTATATTTTAAAATTGTATATTTTAATGTGATGTGAAACTTTAGCTGATGCTGACGCGAAATCATCGTGACTTAAACTGCATTTCTGGTTCATCCAATTTGAATGAACCTTAACACCAAGGGGTTGTTTGGTTGTTAGAAAACAAAGCAAGGAGATATTTTCAGAGAAAAACTCTCACATCGGTTACACAAGAGGATGATCTTGAGTATATAAGTATGTGCATAACTCCACCTAAAACACTAGTCTTTTGGGATGGTGCTTTGAGTCCATACAAATGTAGATTTTAGTTACACTTTGAAATACAGATTTTTTAATCTGATTCTGTAACATCTTGGAGCTCACTGATTCTTGTCACAAAACCATCACAATAGTTTCATGATTTGAATGCTCAAACTGTTTCTGATACACGCGATTTAAATGAACCTCAACACCGAGATATAAGGTAACAGATGTCGGAAGGAATGTTACACAAGTGAGAAAAAATCTTTACATAGGGGGAGTGTGGAAGTGTCATCCTCATACATGGAAGAGAGAAATATAAATTTTAATTTTACATACAAAGTGCTACTTTAAATGGGGAAGAAAAAGACTAACGGAAGTATGTTCATTTTTAGAGATATTTTCCAATTTGATATAATTTTCTTTTTGTGAGGTGCTGGAGGTAACCAATAACAAATGAATCTATCATGATTAAAAACAGTCTTTCACTGATCCTTAGCTAATCTTCTTTGTCTACATCCATCGTTTCCTACATCCCTTGTCTTCAACCAGGCACCATCAAATAGCCAACAGATCTCGTTTACACGTTAAACATGCAATTGTCATCAAGAATTCAGCCAATCTTGGAAGCAGTAACATGATGATCCATGCCGATCCGATAATCTTTATCTATTCCTCCTTTTATTTTGATTTGCTTTCTTGCTCGAATTCCTGTGAATTCTATTATTAAAATACGAGTATATGAAGTAGTACAACATTTCAAACATTTTAATCTAAAGTTCTTTTTGTTAGAGATAAAAGATGATTTATGAACATTTCTAAAAAGACATGAGTGATCTTAAGCTCTTAATCATCTGCAACATACACTTGACTGAAATCACCTTTATAAATACAATCCAAATTTGCTATTCTATATTTATTTGCTAGAAAGAATCTAGTTCGTCAATTTTTTCATGCATAATCCAACTATTCATCCTCCGCTTCAGGGGAACAAAAAAGGTTCGGTCAGACCACTCGAATTTCTTTTCGTACCCTGACTAAAAGTGCAATATTTATGGAAGAAACTGCCATGTGATTTTTCCTAATTGTATGAAACGAAGCAAAATTTATCTTTTAGCATCTCCTATTTTAACCTCTAAATTACTAAGAGACAATTAAAAAGCATAAAAATAACTTAAACCATCTACATACTGCATTATTTTTATATTCCAAAGCTTTTTGTTAATACATAATATAATTCTGCTACAATTTTATGGTATTTTACTTTGTCCAAGCGAGATAAAGAAACCCCTGAAAATTAGGTCAGAAGGAGTTTTGTGAAGAGTTGTACTGCAAAAGATGATCCTTAAGTTCAAACCAAGTCAACTCAATTATTCCGAATGAGAAGCTGAAATTTTAGAGCTCTTCAAATTTAAGAATCTGCAGATCATTGCTAGCTTCGTATTTTTGGGAAGAGAATTTCTTTCCTGTTGCATACCTGGCTGAAGTTTCAAATAAAATCCACGTTACGTTCAGCCATGAAAATGCTACGCTGTTCTTGGTAGTTTTACGTGCACACACCCCCGTACACGTGCACACGCACAAAAGAAAGAAAAAGGAAAAAGAAAGGGGAAAAACAGAGAAAATGTCAGTTCCTTCAAATTTTTAACGACAAACAAAACATGTATTACTACTAAATCTGTGGAAACCCCAATGTACACAGGAGAACTAACTAATGAGGATTCGGATGTTTTATCTATTATAATTACAGGCCCGAAGTTCACCAAGGTTTAAAATTTATAGACATAATACATGGAGTAAAAAACATTTAAGGGCAAAAAAAAAAAATCCTCTCCTTCATGGGGACAACTTTCCCAGTAGCTCTACCAGTTTCAAGGTAAGTGAATGCCTCTGTAACTTTCGAAAATGGGAAAGGACCCTTTGGATCTATAACTGGCTTGATCTTGCAGTTATCTCTAGAAATGGGTTGAGCTTTGTCAAAGCATCTCCATCAGAAGTGACTACAAATCTGACACCTGGTGGCGGGACTGCACCAGTCAGGACCACCACGCTGCCGCCTTCTTTCACTGCCTTCACTGCTTTTTCGCCCGCCCTGTATTTAAGATTGCATCTAGCATCAATATTTTAGCATAGAAAGCTCACTACAAGAATCGATCAGAATATATAGAAACTTTTCCCTAAAACAGAGTATATAGAACCAATTCCTCACATAATCATCAGTAATGCATCATAATTTATGAAACACGGATATTTCAAAGTGAGTGACGTGTCCGTGTCAAACATCAACATTTGCCTGATACGTATCAGACACTTCAAAGCCGAGACAAATTTTAGAAAACCATACAATCGTGTATCGGCACCGTATCCAACACCGTGTCGGCTTTAAATAAAATCTAAAGATCATGTATTAGATACCTAAACATGAAACATAATATCTCTTCACATAAACAAGTATGTTAATAAAATCCAAACATATCACAAACTAGGTGAGATAATAATTAGATTACTTTTGTTTTGCTTGTTACCTTTTAGAAGCTATAAATGTAACTCATTTAGATTTTACATTATTTTGCATATTACTTTCAATAGAACACATCCTAATTATTACGAGTTTTGATATGTATATAGAAAACACAAACACATAGTTATATCACTATGTCACTGTATCCTGTATTTTAAGGATTGGTCATGGCTTCGTGTTTGTGTCGTGTCGTATCCATATCCCGTGTCCGTGTCCATACTTCATAGATCATGGTCATTCATAATCATTAAAAAAACATTATTGCAAATAAATGGATATGTCATGAGCCCATCTTCTGAAGAGACATTGACCAAATATGTATTGACACTAAACTAATATAATCCTTGATGAGTAGCTGAAATATTTCTCTTAAGTCAATTGAGAACTATGGCATAAAATCCAAAAACTCAAACAATTAGAAGTCATTTTGACAAAAAATTCTCCAAGCAAAGAAGAGAAAGATAACAAGATTTTAGTGTAGGGAAGAATATGCATCTCAAAAGGCACCACATAATTGAGAAAGAGAGAACAACTCTCAATGATCATTCTATAGTTCAAATGTCAATAACGATTTTAAGGAAGATGCAGCAGATACTAGAACAGATGGTTTTCCTGTTGGTTATTGATTTTCACTCCTTAAATGAAGATGGCTTGCAGATAGAGATGGATTGAATACTGTTTGCCCTGGCTGTTTTTTGATACCCATTTCTCCTAGTGTGTCGAAGCTTTCAACTGATCTCTAATACATTTAATCCATGTCTCAACAATAGGCCTTGATGCTCCTAGATCCCAACTCTTGTTAGCGTTTCCCCTATATTCCATTATTCTGGCCATTCCACCTTCGTGCAGATTTAGGCCCTATTTCCTTCGGTACATTGCAGTTTCTGCCATATTTATCAGTGGCAACTCTTTTTGTATGCCAGTAGTATCAAACCATCCAAACTAAGCTATTCCCACTAAGCAAGCTAGGAAGACACTTCCCAATACATTTTTCTTGTATTCTGGCCCCTCCATGCAAATCTTTGTTCATTCATTCTACTTTAGTTCCTTGGTTTTTATTCACATTATCCAGGTTAGAGCTAACCCTCAATTTCATGATATAAGTACTTTTGCATTGTAATCTTCATCATGGGGGGTGTTTTTTTTTTTTTTCATTTCTTACTAAGTACTGCTTTATTTACTGTTTCATGGTTGGCTCCCACTGTTCTCTCAAAAAGAAGGTCTATCCACTCCAAGTTGCATTTCCCCCTCATAATTATTACCCTCTTGAGTAACTCGGGCCAGAAAGCATGAGAATAAATCAGGAAATCTTCATCAGGTATCCACCATATTTAAATGACGATATATGAGGTGTGGTTCTCTTAAGTAAGAGTATCACATAATGGTAGTTAAAATTGCAATGGTACATTTAGTCACTAATAGTACCTTTAGGCCTTATCCCGTTACAAGAATTGGGAGAGTAGAGTAAGGGGTTTTTAGAGTGAGTTGGAAAGAGTTGGAGATATAGGTTATTAACTCTTACACCAATTTGAAATTTGTGTAATAGTTAAGCACTTGCCCCCAAAAAGTAGGAGGCAAAGTGCATATTTTTTTCAAAAATCTCAGGTTTGCTCTTGACAAGACCCACCATAATTATAGTCTAACTCTGGCAAAAATTTGGGTGTTTAAAAGAGTTAGCAAGAGTTGGAAACCTAACCCTTGCTAACTCTTGTTGACAAACAAGGTCTTAATATGCATCTATTTCTTAACACCGCAAACTACTCATCTTCTCAAGTATTCTCATTGTCTCACCATTAGGCGACTCAGACAACACTCTCAAAATCACACCCTATTTTATTCACGCTAATTCAAACACATTTAAATGTATACCATCAATCCATGTAACATTAATAATTGAAATACACTTCCAAAAGAAAAGAAAACACAAAAAGATATTATATATATATAAGTGATCCTATGAGAACGGTTCTTAAACTAAGCTATATGAGAACTCCATAGATGATCTGAACCGTTTATCTTGATCTACATACTCAAATTAGGCTAATAAAGAAAAAACACGCGATCCTGAACATTTTTACCTATGCAGCAAATGACATCTTTTTCTATGGCTAATATAATATATTTTGTACAAGCACTTAATGCATGGGTAAAAAGGCATAGAATCGCGTGAATTTTCATTGTTAGCCTAATTTGAATATATAGATCAAAATGAACAGTTCAGATAATCTATGGGATGGCTCACCGTAAAATTCTCACAAAGCTTAGTTTGAGAACCGTCCGAGAACAGGTGGGGTGAAAGTGAGGCGTTGAACCTTTGGCAATGGCGGTGATGGGTTCTGATGGAGATGATGATGACGGAGGGGAGACGGAAAAGGAAGAGATGGTGGAGATGATGGGGAAGATGACGGAGATGGTGTTGGTTGTGGCAGTCAGTCGCGTTGTGGATGAACACAGACATGGAGAGGATGAAGCGAAAGAGAAGATGAACAGTGTAATTGAAACAGTGATTTTTTTTTGAATCTTTGACTGGATTTTCAGTCGAATTTGAATAAATTGTTTTTGGAACAAATTTGAATTTTGTTCTAAATTTAAGATTTCAAATCTGGAACTAGGATTTGAGACATGGGCTAGGATTTGAAGAAAAGAGAGAATTTTTAAAGGATATTGGGATCAAAGCTCTGATACCAAACTAATGTAAAACGGGAGGATCATAATCACCTTCAAACTAGAAATTGGAAAGAGTTTTGAAAGAAGAACTAAAAAGAGAATTAGGATTAAGAAAAGGTATAAGAAAAAGAAGATAAATTTGGCTTTGCACCCTTTGCACCACAGGTCTCACACCCCTTACACCACGAGTTTCACACCTCAATCTCAAGAACTCGAGACTCATAAAATTTAAATTGAAAAATTTTAATTCATCATTGTCTACCAATAAGAAAGTACTTTACAAAAGTCAATCTCAGATAAAATCGATGTGCTACTAAAAACACAATAAAAGAAAATCACTAAATCAAAAATAAACTAAAGCATGTGATGCCCTCATCATTTTTCCCGAGGTAGGGAACTCTACCCTGTCGAGGGCTCCCCTCATGAAGCATCTCAACCGGGCCAAGGCAGTGGCAATAACAGCAATATTGGTATATCATGTCGAGACTAAGGTGATGGAGGTGGGGCTAGTCTCCGTATCGGATCGGCTGTAAAAGATGGTAGCTCAATCAAGGAATTAATAATAGACAAAGGTGCATCATCTCTTCTGAAGACGGAGCTGATACCAGGATCCCATGAAACGTCCAACTCATAAGTAATGGAAGCACTTCTCTTCAGAATCCTATCGAACTATGTGCGCAAGCGTGCAACTATCTCACAGCCTCAGGGTGACTCGTAACCACCACCTTATTATCAACTACAATTTTTTGCAAAATATTATATACGTATGCAGTAAATTTGTAAGTGTCATTGCAAATTACTATCGGCCTAGTGATATCATCAATATGTGCAACAGGTAAATGTAATGCAGTAGGTACTATAAGCATAATTCCTAAATATAGAAAAATGATATATCTGAGTTGCTTAGGAGAACACACATCTAACCCCAGACATGAAAATATATTGAACTCAGACATAAACTCCTAACAACTAGAAAAAAAGAAAAAGCATTTGAAATCATTTGTTGGATCACGACAAGGAATTCAGGTGACTCACTAGAAGATGAATCAATTGGAATGACCATAAAATTGTACTTAGCACTAGGGGACTCAAATGGTCCACTAGATGTAATGACACTAGAATCAACTGTCTTGTGCTCAATATCATCTATCAAATATATGGCAAATGAATGCCTAGAGATTTGGCTAGAGACAGTAGACTCCGCTAATTCAAACGCAAACTCACTAATATCATGAGCATGGGTGTCAGCATCTAAGATTGTACCAGACTCGACTATTGCATCTACTACTTCACTAGTACCCTCATAAGAAGCATGATCCTTATCGATAATCGGTGTGTCAGAACAACTAATATGTTTTCCATTATACTACAAGTCTTAGAAGGAATGTGGACATCCTCAACAATCTTCGAGTCGTCAACATCATCACTAGACTCAGTTCTAACATGTTGACTCTCCGAGAGGCATTGATAATCATAATGTCCATTTCCCTCACACTGAGAACACCGAGCCTTGCATTGACTAACATTTTGAAAGTCGAGTCTATTTTTAAGGCAACATCAAAGGTCTTTTCAATGATGTCTAAATCATAAGAGTCAGATGATTGAAAGATCACCTAGAGGGGGGTGAATAGGTGATTTTGCTAATCTAGTCAACTCAATGCGGAATTAAAAACTAATTTGCAATTCAACAAGAGATGCACACAACCAAGCCAAGCATATAAGTATGTATGAGCAATATGAATAGATGCAAGGCACAAAGTAAAGAGAGAGAGAGAGTAAGAGTCAATGAACAAGCGCAAACACCAATATATGTTTCGAGGTTCGAGCACCCAGCTCTACATCCCCGCCTTCACCCAGAAGGATTTTAAGTCTACTAGCTTGTCCACAAAGGACTCCCACAAAGGGAACCTCCACCGAGGATTTGGGGCAATCACAATACAAGGAGTACCCAACTCCTCTCCTTACAAACACAACCTCCTCCTTGAGGCACAACTCCAAGCCTACAAACAATCACCTCACAACCCGAGGGATTAGCACAAAGCCAAGCAAGGATCACCTCACAACTTGAGGGATACAAACCACTTGCACAAACAACCTCCTCAACCCAAGAGGGAAAAGCACAAAGCAAAGTATAGAGGGTTTACAACTTGGTAGTTCAACAACAACCACAAACAATCTCTTTTCCCACACACAAAGATCCTATAGAGAAGATAGTAGATTTTTGCTCAAGTGTAGAGAAAACCAAGGGATTTGAAACCAGCAACTCAAAGAAAATCTTTAGGAAATGATAGAAAATGAAGATAGTGAAATTCAAACAAAACTTTTCCCAAAAATCCCTTTTCTTTGGTTTTTTAAATCCTAATAAAAACACCAAAAAGATTGTTCAATTTGAATCCAAAAACTTCTTTTAATTGCTGTGAAAACACCAGAGAGTAGGGAAAAATTCGCACAAAAAAATCTTTTAGAAAAACTCTTTCCAATGGGGTATTTATAGACCCCAGAAAAATATAACCGTTGGCAGCAGAAATGCCAGAAATACACTGCCGGTCGACCGGTCCGGTCGACCGCCCAACGGTCAATTTTTGCCCGTTGGCAGCTGCCGGTCGACCGCCCCGGTCGACCCAAACAAACAGAGAGCTCTGCTCTCAGATCGGTCGACCGGTCCGGTCGACCGTCCCAGTGTCTCCAAACGTGCACAGATCTGTGCACGTCGGTCGACCGGCCCGGTCGACCGACTTCATCCTAGTCGACTTGGTCTGTTGACTTAGTCGACTGGTGAAGCCCGGACCAGAAAACTGGGTTAAAAACATGTTTAAAAATTCTTTTATCTTTTCTAAAAATCACCAAAAATAGTTTTATCATTTTGCATTGATATATAAACATGTGGTAAAAAGTTTAGCTCAAATATCAATCAATATGAACCATTTTTGTGTCTTATCATTTTTACCAAAAACCGAAAACTGTATTTTCTAAAAACTTGGATTTTTAATAGAAAATACGTTTTGTCCAAAACACTTCCAAATACAAAAACATGATATTAAATAACATTTAGGCATGATGTATATGGATATAATCCTATATACATGAATCAAATATATATCCATGTTTTTGTCATTTAATTCCAAAATATGTTTTGTCAAAATACCAAAACATAAAACACATGAATAAGTGAGTCAAGACTAAGTTTGTCTAGGAAATTAAAGCATGTATGTATATAGAACAAATCATATATACATTAAACCATGTAAACTTGTTTTGATCTATATATTCATGAAAACCAAGATCGGTTAATCCTAAAACCGAAAAACCAAAAACCAATATTCAAAACATGAAACGTGTGTGTTGTAAACTTGAGCATTATCATATTATTCTAATCTTTACAATTTGGATCTAAACACAAAACTAAACTATGGTACCGAAGTCTTCTTGTAGAGCGCAATCTCCAAGCCGACTCGATCCAAAACTCCTTGATCCATCGAGCAAGTGCTATATGTGATCTTTGACGCTCGGGCTCTTGAATCAACTTGTGAAAGATGTGTGGAAGATTTCACCAACTAATAACTTGATTAATGATCTGAAACTAAACTCACAAGATTATTAGTACACATAACTACATGAGTTAATCATCATCAAACTAGAGTGGAAGGCCTTTGGGCCAACAATCTCCCCCTTTTTGATGATGACAAAACTCATGGAATTATATATGCATGGACTAAAGTTAAGCTTCAAAGAAGCTCCCCCTTAACTCATGCATAACCAAATAAACATAATGAATATGTAATGAAGGCTCTTAAACATGAAACATGAAACATGCATATCTATGCATAAACAATAAAGAGTTCTAGATACAATGAAATGTTCAATTACAATGCATGCTCTAGATACCAATTCCAAAGAAATATTTAAAACAAGACATGCTCTAGATACCAATTACACTCTAGATACCAATTACAAAACATCCAATCACAAAACATGCTTTAGATACCAATTAAAATTAAACTAAATTAAACTTAATATATGCAAAACAAAAACATGCATATATAAACCCAAATTCTTCTCCCCCTTTTTGTCAATCATCAACAAAGGGGTAAAAACCAAAACTAAACAAAATCTTCTCCTTTTTTTAATACAAGAAATCAATCTTTAATAAGGGGTAAAAGCAAAACCAATATCAATTGAAAAATCAATTAAATATTTCTCCCCCTTTTTGTTCGAAACAATGAATCAAAAAAATAATATTTTCCCTCTTTTTGTCTAAAATAAAAACAAAACCAAATAATGGTGACAATCAATTAAGGTACCAATTGAAAATATGTCAAAGAATAGCATTTTGATACCAATTGAAAGGAAACAAACAAAAATATTGATACCAATTTCAAGTAAAAACACATGAAACATCTTGATGCCAATTGAAAATCAACATAATAAATCTTGAATGTCTAAACACACATATTTTGATACCAATTGTAAATAATTTTCATTTTAAACATATGATACCAATTTGAAATTTTCAATCATAAAGTAAGGGAGTGGGAATCAAATACCAATTGAGAAATCACCAATTGAAAGACAAAATTAAATTTTCTCCCCCTTTATGAAATACCAACTAAAATGTTGCAAAGGCTTGATACCAATTTAAAAGTAATCAATTGAAACAAAATTGAAGCTCAAGAACTAGCATAAACAAGATTTTGTGCTTAAAGATATAGGGATATAATAAGCACAAATAAAACATATATATGTATGAAAAATAGATACCAATAGAAATTGATATTCTTGGAATGAAGCATACATACATACAAACACATATGAGTATACAAGAAATGTCAAGATCGATACCAATTGAAAGAATTCAATGATACCAATTAAAATAACAATAATATCAAATGTATATCTCATATAACTATACCTCCCAATCATGGTTCAAGTTTTAAATGATTTTCAATATAAGGCATACATGAACATGATCTCCCATCCATCCTCCCATTGATGGTAGGGGTTTTCAAAAATAGATTTGAAAATAAGCTTTGTTTGAAAAACTCTATCATAGTGAAGAATACGAACTAGTTATAGAAAAAAAAACTTTTAAAACTAGTACGAAATCCTTCAAGCAAAAAATAAAACAAAATTGTTTTTCATGAAACACATGTAAATCACATGATCACTAAACACTCAAAGTCCATAAAGCTCATATCATAGTCTCATGAAAAGCAAATTATGAGAAAACTAACAAGGTGAGTGAACAAGTGGTATGTGACACACATCAACATGAAAATGTTCAATTAAGCTCATATGAAATTCCTTGAAAACATGAAAACTTGAAAAGCTAGATTTTCATTTCCAATAGAAATTCATCTAAGATGTGAAATCACCAATTGAAATCATCTTAAAAACATGAAATTTATCCAAACGATTTAAACTTCAAGGCATATGTATGTCATGTACAAACTAAAGTATACATACATATCCTAAACATAATGAATCCACAAAAGTATATGCATGAAGGCATGTGGCTCAAGGATGTATATGTATAAATGATAGTTTGGACAAGATGGACATATACAAGAAGTTAAACTAATAAACACGAAATCAAGAAAAACTAAATTTTCACCAAAACTAATTTCATTACAAGGTATATGTATGAATTGCCAACACAATAAGTGTACATACATATCCCTAAACACAATTGAGTCTATATATATATATATTTGCATGAAAGGAAAATGACTCAAAGGGTCTACATGTATATCTTAAGGTTTGGCAAAATAAACATATACATGAAATGAAAGCTCATACACATAAAACAAATCCAAAATAGGAATACAAGTTTAAAATGCATGAATCATCAAAACTAGACTATACTAACACATTTAATGGGTACAAATAAGCATCCAAGCACAAACATATATAAAGATTTACTTGTGTCCCACTACATGTGCAAGTATAAATTCTAGTCTTAATGAAAACTAACATCTAAACAAGTAATCAAATCATTAAGCATAAAACGGGATATAAGTCAACATGAAAGACATAAAAATGATCATGAATACATAATAGCCTATAAACATCAAAACATGTGGCAAAATTAGAAATCATACAACACAAGTTATTTATCAAAACATGAATCATTAAAACACAAAGTTATAGTCAAACATGTGATTAGCATGACAAAGACATGTGCATTAGATCTATGATTAACATGATAGCTAAAACATAAAGAGAACACAAAATATGGGTCCATATTAAACAAGGGTGTCTCAACAACTAATCATGTAAAGCATAAGTCTAATAAACATGGCAAACATCATACTAATCATGAAACAATAAAACATGAATCATAAACATCCAAATGGTCATAATGCATATGCATGTGCATTAGATCTAGGGCATACATGTTAGTTTAAACAAGGTGAGAACACTAAATATAGATCCATATAAAACATGGGTGCTCAAGTAACTAAACATGTATAGCACTATTCTAATAAGCATGGCATAAGCATAATGAACAATAAACCATGACATGCTATAATTGGTGAACATGAAAGACAAGCATAATAAAAACGAGAGTTAGAGAATGATACCAAAACCGATGAAAGTGTATCTCTAGTTCTCCAAACCACGGTGGTCCTCCTACCAAATCCCCTTGAGAGTGAAGCATCCAAATGGGTTCTCTTTAGGCACGGAACGCATCCACTCCAAGGCACCAACACTCTCACGTTTTGCGAGAGCTCCCACCTACATCAAAAAGTACAGAGGTGGTCTTTGGTACCCATTTCTTTGTGGGTCCACGGGGGTTAGTATCCTTTCTAACCCAAACAAGATTAGTTGCTAAATTTTCATGATAGATACGATCATAACAAAATCTAGCAAGATGACCTTTTCGGCCACAATGTGTACATGTGTACACATGAGCATACGTAAGATGGTGGTGACCGTGGAAAGCATGTGTATGCCGTGAAGAGTGAGCATGCAAAGATGGACCTTGTTTCTTGCGAACCAAGGTTTCCAAACGTGTATGATTCAATGTGCATTGGCTCAAAGTGGAGCCCAAAAATTCAACACTTTTCTTCAAAATATTTATATCATTTTCAATAGTGGAAGACAAAGTGGAGCATGCAATAGGTGTGCTATAAGAAGAAGCAATACTAGCATGGCACACATGAGAATCAATTTCAATTTTCAAAGATTCATTTTTCTTTAAAACCAAATCCAATTCTTTTGTAATTGAATCAATTTTATTTTTCAAAACAAGGTTATCTTTTAAAACAAAATCCAATTTAGAAGATAAAGCCTCATTGTGCTTCACAACATCATCACAATCATTTTTGTTTTTCAAAATCTCAATCTCATCAAGGGCAAGGTCTAGTTGAGATCTTAGTGAGTCACGTTCACTAGTGATCTCTTCCTTTTCTTGCAAAATCAATTCAAAATTAGAACACAAATCCTTTAATTCATTTTTCAAAACAAGGTTGTCCTCTTTCAAAAGATTGTGTTTTCCAATAAATTTTCAAGCTTTTGAGCAAGTTCCAAATTTAAAGTTTGAACTTCAAAACAACCATGGCAATAGGAACTAGAGCTATCATCTAATTGAGTGTCAGATTGTACCTCAAGGGAGTTTTTCCCTTGGACCATGAAGAAATATTCTTCGGACTTTTCTCTCTTAGATCTCCTCATCTTGTTGATAATCCTTGGAAGCTCGGGAGACGTCAATAAGCTCCAAACTGCAAAAGCCGAATCATAACGATCAAACACCGGTAAAAGATGTTCACTAAGAGATGCTCTAAGTGTTCTAAGTGCTAATGCATTTGCCTTCTTATGCTTGCTACTATTAGGGAATGATTCCATAGTGGAGGCTTGATTAACAAGGTGTCCTAGTCTTTTCAAATGGCTACTCATATTGGCCTTCCAAGCATCAAGTCTAATATGGTCAAACATAGGAGGGCTATCCATGAGAGCAAACTAAATGAGTGCAAATGAACAATGCAAATGAAGATTAGCAAACCAAGATCTCACTCCTAGGTGGTTAAACCTAAATATCAGGAGCACTAGCTCTGATACCAATTGAAAGATCACCTAGAGGGGGGTGAATAGGTGATTTTGCTAATCTAGTCAACTCAATGCGGAATTAAAAACTAATTTGCAATTCAACAAGAGATGCACACAACCAAGCCAAGCATATAAGTATGTATGAGCAATATGAATAGATGCAAGGCACAAAGTAAAAAGAGAGAGAGTAAGAGTCAATGAACAAGCACAAACACCAAGATATGTTTCGAGGTTCGAGCACCCAGCTCTACATCCCCACCTTCACCCAGAAGGATTTTAAGTCCACTAGCTTGTCCACAAAGGACTCCCACAAAGGGAACCTCCACCGAGGATTTGGGGCAATCACAATACAAGGAGTACCCAACTCCTCTCCTTACAAACACAACCTCCTCCTTGAGGCACAACTCCAAGCCTACAAACAATCACCTCACAACCCGAGGGATTAGCACAAAGCCAAGCAAGGATCACCTCACAACTTGAGGGATACAAACCACTTGCACAAACAACCTCCTCAACCTAAGAGGGAAAAGCACAAAGCAAAGTATAGAGGGTTTACAACTTGGTGGTTCAACAACAACCACAAACAATTTCTTTTCCCACACACAAAGATCCTATAGAGAAGATAGTAGATTTTTGCTCAAGTGTGGAGAAAACCAAGGGATTTGAAACCAGCAACTCAAAGAAAATCTTTGGGAAATGATAGAAAATGAAGATAGTGAAATTCAAACAAAACTTTTCCCAAAAATCCTTTTCTTTGGTTTTTCAAACCCTAATAAAAACACCAAAAAGATTTTTCAATTTGAATCCAAAAACTTCTTTTAATTGCTGTGAAAGCACCAGAGAGTAGGGAAAAATTCGCACAAAAAAAATCTTTTAGAAAAACTCTTTCCAATGGGGTATTTATAGACCCCAGAAAAATATAGCCGTTGGTAGCAGAAATGCCAGAAATACACTGCCGGTCGACCGGTCCGGTCGACCGCCCAACGGTCAATTTTTGCCCGTTGGCAGCTGCCGGTCGACCGCCCCGGTCGACCCAAATAAACAGAGAGCTCTGCTCTCAGACCGGTCGACCGGTCCGGTCGACCGTCCCAGTGTCTCCAAACGTGCACAGATCTGTGCACGTCGGTCGACCGGCCCGGTCGACCGACTTCATCCTAGTCGACTTGGTCTGTTGACTTAGTCGACTGGTGAAGCCCGGACCAGAAAACTGGGTTAAAAACATGTTTAAAAATTCTTTTATCTTTTCTAAAAATCACCAAAAATAGTTTTATCATTTTGCATTGATATATAAACATGTGGTAAAAAGTTTAGCTCAAATATCAATCAATATGAACCATTTTTGTGTCTTATCATTTTTACCAAAAACCGAAAACTGTATTTTCTAAAAACTTGGATTTTTAATAGAAAATACGTTTTGTCCAAAACACTTCCAAATACAAAAACATGATATTAAACAACATTTAGGCATGATGTATATGGATATAATCCTATATACATGAATCAAATATATATCCATGTTTTTGTCATTTAATTCCAAAATATGTTTTGTCAAAAATACCAAAACATAAAACAGATGAATAAGTGAGTCAAGACTAAGTTTGTCTAGGAAATTAAAGCATGTATGTATATAGAATAAATCATATATACATTAAACCATGTAAACTTGTTTTGATCTATATATTCATGAAAACCAAGATCGGTTAATCCTAAAACCGAAAAACTAAAAACCAATATTCAAAACATGAAACGTGTGTGTTGTGAACTTGAGCATTATCATACTATTCTAATCTTTACAATTTGGATCTAAACACAAAACTAAACTATGGTACCGAAGTCTTCTTGTAGAGCGCAATCTCCAAGCCGACTCGATCCAAAACTCCTTGATCCATCGAGCAAGTGCTATATGTGATCTTTGACGCTCGGGCTCTTGAATCAATTTGTGAAAGATGTGTGAAAGCTTTCACCAACTAATAACTTGATTAATGATCTGAAACTAAACTCACAAGATTATTAGTACACATAACTACATGAGTTAATCATCATCAAAACTAGAGTGGAAGGCCTTTGGGCCAACAATGATAACATGTCTTATTTTGGGCCTTAAACCCCAAACATACATAGTTATAGTCTGAGAATGGTGCTCTCTCACGTCACTACTGTAATATCCCTGGTCTAAAATACTGTATTTTTTCTAAAGTATTTATTTTATTTTACTGATTATTTTATTATTATTTATTAACTTGATTTATAGTACAAATTATTTTAAAATAGTAAATGATATTTTGGCCTTATATTTAATTTAGCATTATTAAGCATTATAATTTTAATTACTAACTAGTATTTTTTCCATTATTATGTTACTATTATTATTGTAGTTGCTATTATTGTTAATATTGATATTGTTATTATTCTTATTTTTATTGTATTGTTTTAGTCATTATTATTATTAATGGTAGTATTTTTATCAAGTATTATTAGATAATATTTTAAATGTTGATAATTTTATTATTATTAGTACTACTATCTCTTTTTGATTATTAGTATTTATTATTATTATTGTTATAATTATTCATATCTTTTCTTTTTCCTAACCCATAACCATTACCATTGAGATCCTTACCTATTAACCAAAATCTAATCCCCATAATCTTATCTTAATTCAAATCCTAGATCCTAACTACTTAATTCAAATCCTATCTAATCAAATCTTTATTCTAACAAACCAAATCATAAATCTTAACTAATCCTAATCTAAATACTAACAAAAATCATATCTATCCTAACTTACACAAATCCAAATCTTATTTTCAAAATCATAACCTTAATTAATTTTATCCTAAACTACTCAGTCAAGCAGTTTGAATCCAACTGAAATTCTAATTTTTAAAATCCCTAATAATCTATAAAAAGCCTAAACTACTTATTTTTCTACCTCAAAAGAAAAATCATGACCCAACTCTCCCCACCTTCTTTCTTTTCTCCTCAAGCGAAGAATTAATAAAAAAGGAATCTCGAAGTGTAGAAATTGATGAACATGTTATGGGAGATCAAAACCAAGTAATCTATCTTCTCACAATTTATTTGATATAAAAATTTATTAAACATCATGTCTACACCATGATCTCCATGAATATTTTTATACATCAAAACCTAACCACAAATCCAACAAAAAAATACATGTGAAGATATACCAACCAAAAATTTTAATTTACATAATTTTTTCAAAATTTTAAAACAAAGGGTTTCAAAAGAAAGAAAGAAAGAAGAATTGCATAATAAAATAATTAGATAAAAATAAAAAGAAAAATATGGAGAAAAATATAAACAATACTCTACAATTCTTCTACTTTTTATGATAAAAATTTTAAACTAATAGCAACATAAAATTAACTCAACCACCCACTTTAAAGCCATTTTCTTAACATAAATTGATTCATACATTGAGGACAATGCATGAGATAGGTGTGGGGGAAGGTTCTAACATAACTTAAATTTTTTTTAAAAATTTAACATTTTCTTTACTTTTAAAAACTTTTTAAAAATAGAAACAATATTTTGACATATTTTTTGTAAGAAATTAAGTCAATTTTAAGGAATAGGAGAATCATAATTAGGATTTCTTATGCTTGGTCAAAATAAAATTATTTGTTTGATTTCCAAGGTTAGAAAGAAATTTGAAAAAGTAATTTAGTCTTAATTTTTACCTTGATGATATATGCATGCTTTATACACTTACACACTTAGAGTTCAAAAACATTCTTATGCCTTTTAAAAAAAGAAGAAAAGAAAAAGAAATATATATATATATATATATATATATATAAAAATCCTCTGATTAAGCTGGGTATTTGTGCCTCATAAAGCATAAGTATTCATGCCTAAAAGCGGTTCATATAATAAAATCCTTAGTTTTGTGGCCTTATTTGCTCGAGTCCTTAAGTCCTTGGGGTGTTTTCTCACCCGGTGCCCTAAGACTGTTTGGTTTGGGAGTCACCGATTAAAGGCTCGTTATATGGGCAGATTAGAAAGCCTAATAGAACTAAAGAATAATATCACCAAAAATGAAAAAAAAAAAAGAAAAATAAATAAATAAGGCATAAGAGTTAGAGTTAAAGAACCCTTAATCAAAATTTCACGATCACAAAGGTGCATATGACTTAGGGTAAAATAATAGATTAGATGAGAAATACAGTTTGACTCTGTGTCTTGGTTGATAATAAATTTTGAATTAAGACTAAGCTTAAGAATACAAATTCGATTTTCCTATAACTTTAGATTACTTAATTCTTAGAATAATACTTCAAATATTCTTCTTTTTCAAAATGTATTTAAAAATACTAACACTTTGTTTCCCTCTCTTTATGGATTTTGTGGGTGTAATCTACTGAAAACCCTCACGAAACAAAACTCGTCCTCTAGGGAGGGCCTAGAGGTTTAACGGCTTGTTGCATATGCTCAGTGCAATCGCATGACCCACGACAGTAGTCTAATAATCTTTGGTTTAGTTTTGTTGTTTTGCTCGAGGACGAGCAAAAGATAGGTGTGGGGGTGTGATTGCACACATTTATTGCATTATTTTTTTATCACATTTTCACATTTATCATGTAATAAATCTGCTAAATTTCTTATCTTAAATGTCTATTTTGCAGAAGATAATCATGAGGAGAAAGAGGATAAAATCAAATAAATATCAGTTAAATTCAGATTTAACTAGATTTATTTGGTTAGAGGAGGATGATCCCAAATTCAGTTAGTAAAATTCAGTTTTTGGTGAATCAAGTGGTTAAAGCTAAAGATTAACCGAGGATAACGTCAAATACAGAGTCCAAATCTAAAGGAATAAATGGATAGAGAGAATATCAACGAATGAGATGAAGCAATTTTGACTCAGATTTTGACTAGATATATTTTAGTATTTGAATCATAACGTTCGCTACCGAAACTCAAATCTGATGATTCAAGATGATCCAGAAAGAAGACTTAAAGGACTACAACTCTTAAGTTGATCGCTATTTTTAATTCTGTCATTTGATAAGTTATATTCAGCAATCAATACGACAACAAGCTGCAGATCAGAACTGAATATCCATATCAAACCAAGTTTGGAGATAAGGGGAGGATTCAAATTCAGAAATCGTCAGCTCGCCTTATCATTAGACTCATTTCCTTATCCATTTCTATCCTATAAATACCCCACATCAGAGGCAGAGGGGAGCGACCATGCAGAGTTAGATTTTAGGCCAGTTTTTCATTCTTTTTAGTGTAAGTTTTTATTTTCTTTTTATGTAATTTTTTATTTCTTTGTAAGCATAGGTTAGATTGAGATTCATGTAAGTAAGAGAGAGACTAATGTTGAGAGTGACAGCGATGTAACCACCTCCTTTCTTTCGTCGTTTCTACAAGTAATCAAAAGTAACATCTTCATGCTTTTCTTGTTTATATGTTCTTCTATTTCTACTTTTCCTCTTTTGATTTTGATGAATGTCCAAGTGAACCTAGAAGCATCAATATAGCCATGTTTGTGTGAGTGTCAACGATATTTCATGATGATGTTCTACTCCTCAAGATTTCGTATCATTTCATTCTTATTCGTCTTGATGATGTAATGTGAATGGGGACAGAGCTCGATCTTATGGGTTATGCGTTGATCGCCTCCAAAGCAAGGTAAAACATGCAAGGGTTCCAGGTCAGTCATCAACCAGAGGAGGTAAGTATTTTTTTAGCTTTTCTTTCTTTTCTTTTAATTCTTTAGTTTAGATCACCAACACCATCGACACTCAACTCTTTTATCACTCTTTTCAATTTCTTTATAAATATCAATTTTCTATTTTCTCCACCTTCTCAATATATCACTTTCTTTGTAACTTAAATTTAACTTATTTTTCTTTTTCTTTTAAAGAACTAAAAGAAGATCCTTAACCATTCTATGTAGCATAAAAGAGAACTTACTAAAAAGCTTTCATCGCTAGTCCCTCCTTGTGGATCACGACTCGCATAGCCACTTGCTATTGCGGTAGTATTGAGTTCTTTATTCTAAGTTCTGAAATTCTGTATTTTTGTGTGCAGGTAAAAACTCAATCAATTGGACTCATGCTTATTCCATTTTCTTTTCATATATCATGTGGATGTTTATATGTGACATTGCAGTGATATTGATTTACTATAATGATTATATAGCTTGTTCAGGTCACTTTAGGCTTAGCGTATTGCGTGAGGTATTTTCCTCGCGTATATACGTCGCCGACTCTCGTCGCGACTCCGTTTTCACGTATTTTGGGAAGCGGGGCGTGACAACTACGATAGTTTAAATCCTCAAGTATGGCTATGTAATCTTGAACAAACATATGACCCTGAAAGAGCTTGTGTAACTGGTCTATGGGGTGGTTCTTAAAAAATTGAGTAGGCATGATGCTACAAATGCAAAATCAAGTATATAAGCAGATGCAATGGAGAATTCTAAACTCAAGTAAACTAAATGTATGCATTAAATGAAAATAAAATATCCAAAAAGTTCAAGTTTTAAATGCAAAAAAGTGCACTTCTAAAATGAAGAAAAGTGACAAATATAGATGCAACCAGACCACTAGATAGAAGCAAATAACAATTCAATCCACAAATTATCGCAATCTAAATAGTAGTTGCAAGTAATTTAACATGTAACAATTCAGCTCAATTTAGGATATCACCTGGAGGGGTGAGTCATTCACGCCCAAACGCAAAAATCCTCTTAGAATTCTAAGAGAAGTACTCACACCAAGAGCTGAAAATCACGCACAAGGTCCTGAAATAGCAAGTCTGAAATGAAAGAAAGCTGCCTCGAACTAGGCTCAAGTCGGGCAGGAAATGAGGGCCTAAAATACTGCTCTTTTGTTGCACGAACAGTATCGGCACCGAACACAGGCTCGTGGAGGTCGGACCTACTATCCAGCTGCCACAAACTTTTTCTACTATCTCCGGGACTCAGTCACGCACCGAATGTTTCAGATGAAACTCAAATTGTACTCCAAACCGGCCTGAAATGGGCTCTGAATGAAAACTGTGCAGGTTGCTACAACAGTGCGGCTCAAAGAACTACTGACATCAGCGTGTAACTAATGATGTTAGTGTAGAGCTGATGATGTTAGCAGTGGCTCAGTCGGCTCAGGGGTCGGCTCGGCTTGGAACCGTGGCTCGGGGTCGACTTGTAACGGTCCCAAAAATTTTAAATCTTTAATTAACAAAAACATCCTTATTACTTGACAAATTATCATAATCATCTCCAATTTCTTAAAAATTTCAGTAGCATATCCTCTGTTTATTTCAAATTGTCCAAATACAAGATGTATCTAAATTAGCTCAATCGGCCTACAGACAATCCCACGCAATGAAATAACACAATTTCGGCTCACACGGCCTACTTATATTTCATATGACAATTTCGGTTTGACATCGCCTCCTTATATGAAACACAATAATATAAGCTCGAGAGTAACCCTCTCGGCATCCACAAAATAGCACAATACTATATACACACACACACATCTAACTTTTAAAAATCATCACACTCTAACTCGTCAACATATAGTACATCTCATAATCTAGCTCATACTTCAAGTTCACATATCAAATAAGGTTATGACATATACAACAAGAAACTTCGAAAGCAATAAAACATATTTCCACCTTCAACAGTCTCGTTCTAAGTAAAACTCTCGACAAAATATCCATAACTCGAAGCTGGACCTCCGCCTCGCTGCAACCTGAAAGACATAAAACTGGGAGGGAGTGAGCTCAACAGCTCAGTCAATAGAGACAGAAGAAATCAACAAATGGAGAACATAATCAATAATAAGCATAATTACCCTAGTAGAGCAAATCTAGATAAATAAGAGAAATGGAGAATCGATAACATATAGTGTAACAATTAAGACAATTACCTTCATAATCTTCGGGGACGATCCGACTCTTTTGGTCATTGATTTCTTTTAACTTTCTTAGGTCTCTATTCCACATGTTATAGGGTTTATGAGTTCAGTGAAATATTATCCCAACTATTTATGTTTTATTATCAAGTTCTTCTTATGTATTATCAGTACATAACACATATGTATCGCATATATCATGTTGCACAAATCACACACACACTTTCATAAATGCAATTTATTCATCCAGATAATACACATATCTCAATGTACTTGGATATCATATAATCGTATCATACTTCACACTATTGGTATATCGTACTTAATAAAATACACACCATATATTATTCATATGCATACATATGACAATCACAAATAAAGTGTGAGATTCTCGTCTTCCCCCTCCTACCGGCTCCCGCCCAACCCCTTCCTCCATCATATATATATATATATATATATATATATATATATATATATATATATATGAAAAAATGTATGTCAGCCCGCGGGCTGAGAGTACTCTCTCAGCCTGCGGTGACGTGGCTCGATTTGTCACCTCACTGACTTGCGGCCTGCTTTTAGGGAGAAGTTAAATTACCAAATACCCCTTATGATAACTTTTCCTTATTGTTTATTATTATTTTTCCCCCCTTTTATTTTGCCGCTCTTTATAGGATATAAATTACTTTTCGCCGTATTTCTTTACCTCTTTTTGAAAGATCTAGTTTCTCCTTTTCAGCCTGGGATAAAATTTTTTTTGAAAATATAAAATCTTTTCAGATCAATGTTTTCAGCCTGCGATAAAATTCTACTTTATAGTTTATTTTTTTTATATATAATGTAGTCAGAGTCTTTAGTCGCATTGTACATTTAAACTGCGACCTTAGTCAAAGACTTTGGTCGCAGTGTACATGGTTAAATGCGACCAAGGTCGCAGTGTTGTTGTTGATAAAGATGGCCAGCAACTGCAATTTAAGGTTGCATTACATAGACTGCGACTTTGGTCGCAGTACGTTAAGTAAGTGTTTTCCTTTAGATTAAGATGCATAGCGACCAAGGTCGACACTGCTGTTTTGGTTTAAGACTGCCGCCAGCAACTGCGACCAAGGTCGCCGTGTTGTTGTTTTATTAAGTGTTGTTTTGGATTAAGTCATTTTTTTGAATCTAAATGAAAAATGAAAGTTGTCTGTTGTCTGATGCGACTTGGAGTCACTCCGTGAGACGCGACCTGTCATAAAGATTTTATGAGATCTTTTTAACGTCAAGTCTGCGTTGACGAACCCGCACCATTCGTTGTTTCCCGAAGCTGTTGTCCACGCAGCGGCTCTTCATTGAGACCATTAAGGCCGACGGTTCTGATTAATGAACCATTAATTATGGTTATTATGGGCTGGCTATAAATAGGGCTCACACTCTCCCTTTAACAGCCCATAATTAGACTGTTTTCATTTGAGAGCAATTGCTCTGAGAATTTCCGCCTTCTTCAGAGTCTCTAACAGGGGCCTGCCTCCATGGATGAAGATGACCCTATGCACGAAGATGACCCAGAGCTTGATTGTCCTTTTTCAGGTTCGCTGGGCCTCTGGGAGTATATTTGGCCGGTGAACTTGATCGATGTTCGTCCACAAGGGAAGAAGTCATGGTCCTCGACGTCCACAGTTTTTTAATACACGGGGACCTCAATAACACCACTGCTCTTATTCAATAAGGGCTCTTTTGATGTTTAATCTTCTTTGTACTGCTATATTGTAACAGTCAATCTTATTGTATAAGAGATCGTTTTTTGTATCATTTTCACATGCCTGGAGATAAATGCGTGGACATAAATAAAAAGCATATTTGTTTTTTAATAAACTACGACCTTTGGTCGCAGTCATGCATTGCAAACAAAACAACTTGGACCAGAGACGACACTGCGACCAAGGTCGCATAAGACTATCAGTGCAAACAGAAAGAACTGCGACCAGGGGCGACATTGCGACCAAAACTGCGACTAAGCAACTGCTGCGGTGACGTGTCACCTCGTCGCAGTGTTGTATATTAAGACTAAAGACCAGCAACTGCGACCAAGATTGCAGATTATTTTTTTAAGACTGCGGCCATCAACTGCGACCAAGGTCGCAGTGTTGTTGTTGATTATTTATAAGACCACCAACTGCGACCAAGGTCGCAGTGATGTACTGCTATATTGTAAGAGTAAAGACCAGCAACTGCGACCAAGGTCGCTGTGTATTTTATTAAGACTAAACACCAACAACTGCGATCAAGGTCGCAGTTTATTTTATTAAGACTACGGTCAGAAACTGCGACCAAGGCAGCAATGTTGTTGTTGATTAAGACTAAAGTCCAGCAACTGCGACCAAGGTCGCAGTGTATTTATTAAGTCTGCGTCCATGGTCGCAGTATTTCAACCATACATAGTAGTAAAAAAATTTATTTAACACAATTAACTTTAGAAAACAGATTTATATATATTTAAAAAGAAAAACAAAATACAATTTTGTTAACTTCTAATCGTCGTCATCACCATCGTAATCAGATTCGTCGTCAAGAGTCATGCTTTCGTCTTCTGTATCGCTTTCGTCTTCTGTCTCTTCCTCCTCTTCAGGTACAGTCTCATCGTCGCTTTCTTCCTCTTCATGTTTGTGTTTTGGTTCATCAATGAACTCCCAGAAAGGGTCGTCTGTATCAAGCTCAGATTCTGACCCGTAGCGAGACATTGTTTCAGAACTAAACATAAAATCATCATTTGATGATTGGCTTCTTTCCGGTGAAGACGGTGGTGATGGTGAAGACATTGTTTGAATGTATTGGCTTCTTTCCGGTGAAGACGATGGTATGTTTTTAATCCTTTGCTCATGACCCTTTATATATTTTTAATCCCGGAATTCCAAAAGGTTTAAGCTCTCGGACCACGTGAATATCTCTCAAATATATTTTCTATCTTTTCCCAAAAATTGTATACTTCCTAGGTGACTGTTCAGTTATCCAAAACAGTTTAAAAGTTAATACACTATAACTTTAAATTACTTTGAACTCCAAAACAGTACATTATTGCGACCAAAGTCGCATTGGGAACTGATAAATGATTAACTGCGACCATAAATTGCATCCGTAGTAGGATTGCGACTATGGTCGCAGTGTTTAAGAGCAGCAGTCGCAGTTTGGATATGTAATTAAAAGAGCTTATAAGTTAATATAGTGAGAAAGAGACCTTACAAAAAAAATAGAATTAAAAGCTTTTAAAAGAAGACAAAATATAATTGAATATCAGAAGATCAGGAAATCCTAATCCTCGTCATTATCACCATCATAAGGAGATTCATCGTCTTCATTCTTCTGCTCTTCCTCTTCATCACTTATTTCCTCATCATCTTGCTGTTTTTGAGGTTTTTTTGTTTCACCGATGAACTCCCAGAATGGATCGTCTCTATCAAGCTCTTCGTCTGACCCGTTGCTAGGAAGCGAGCCTACAGCATCAGAGGACATGCTTTCATCAAGCATGTCTCCGTCAAGTGGCAGAGGAATAATGTCTTCTTCACTAACCCACATGAAAACTTCATTATCATCATGAATAGGAGGATCAGTTAATACATTATTTGATGTAGTGAGATAGTCAAAAGGAGTGAAGTCCAGACTGGTATCAGATTCACTAGAATATCCTGAAGACAAAGGACCGGTGGGGGAACGATTGAAGTTGAAATCTAAGTGTTCAGAGGAAGAAGGGGAAGACATGATTCAAGAATGATTTTTTTTTGGAAGTTTTTGAAATCAAATTGAAAAGGAAGAGCAAAAATATAGTTTTTTACGTATGAGATAATATACTAGTAACAAGTATTATATAAAGGTGAATATTGTGGAAGAACATGAATAGTAATAATAATTGTTAGAGGTGATGATTGAGTATGTTAAGAAGTGGTAAAAAAAAATTATATTTAATTGAAGATTTATTGCGGGAGAATCTGAAGTACAAATTAACTTTTTATAGAATTGTTTGGCTATATCTTTAGATTACGTATGGTGCACATCTTTCCTTTCTCGAGATTAACATTAGTGCATCTCTTTTTTTCTAAACTGGTGTTGTATCACGGTAGATATAATATTAATTACTTCTTTTACATAAGGCATGAGAAAGAAGATTACGAATTTGGTCGCAGTACCGAAGGAGGTCGCATTGCTATACGATAGCATTTTTTGTCTTGTATTCTTTATTCTGTATTAAGTCTGCGACCATGGAATGTTTTTTTACTTTTGAATGCTAGAAGTCGCAGTCGTCATTTAAAAGGGTTATTTTTGTCATTTGATTCACGATTGTTTAGGCGAGATTTTTTGATTTTTTTTTGGCGCCCACACTCTGCGACCGATGTGTGGCCTATATTCAGCCACGTCCCGCAGGCTGAGAAACTCTCTCAGCCCGCAGGCTGAGGTACAGTAAGCCCTATATATATTATATATATATATATATATATATATATATATATAGACTTGTATCCTTTCAAAAGGATTTGATCCCGGATCCTTCCTACTCAAATTCAACCCTACAACATTCGAATACAAGATCCACTCCGTTGAAGTTGATCTATACTATTTCAAGTATCTATAAACCAAAAATCAAGTGTTTTAAATACTTTTTGCCCATCCATCAAGTAGGGGAAAAACGGACGGCCTAAATAGTGAGTTGGTTAGTTTAACGGTGTAGAACATTTGAAATCTAACAAAAATTAGTTTATAGTGGTTTTTAAATGTTTAGATCATAATGAAATAGCCGGATCGAGAATTTGTATGTCTAAAGACATAGATCTAACCAACTCACTACTTTCGGCCGTCCATTTTGCGTCGCTTGATGGATGGGCAAAAAGTATTTAAAACACTTGATTTTTGGTTTATAGATACTTGAAATAGTATAGATCAACTTCAACGAAGTGGATCTTGTATTCGAATGTTGGAGGGTTGAATTTGAGTGGGAAGGATCCGGGATCAAATCCTTTTGAAAGGATACAAGTCTATATATATATATATATATATATATATATATATATATATATATATATATATATAGGGAGCTGATCCTCTAAGAACGGTTCTCACGGATTTCCGTGAGAACTTTCACGTGGGTCGTCGGATCTGATAAATCAAATCAAATAAAACTAGATCTCTATCAGATCCGACGGCCCACGTGAAAGTTCTCAGATGAATTCGTAAGAACCGTTCTTAGGGGATCAACTCACTATATATATATATATATATATATATATAATAAAATGATACCATCTTCCTTTCCTACCGGCTCCCGCCCGACCCCTTCCTCCGTTACGCATAAATGTAATGACATGTAAATATATACATACACAAATACCAATCAATTCATTACAATATAAAGTATCAACCAATTGTTATAGTTTGATTCTCAGCTCATCAATTTCATTTCTGAAGAAAAGTTTATGATTCATCATAATTGTAGGTATGTACAAATATAGTTTACAAGTTAACACTGTAGTAATCCATTCACTTCGTTTGTATCGGTCGAGTTCCCTTCCTGTATATCTCTAATTGAGTAAAATCAGTAATAGTCTACACATGTGGGTTGTTACACCACTCGCGGTGTTTTAACTAACTAATTATCACATTCACGCATTCAATCATTCATACATATATATACACTAATATGTCCTACTTTAGCGACACCCATATGCATCAGTTATGATACACGTATAATAATAATCATTCAGTGCTACACCCAACAGTTACCTATACCTCTAACACATGTATTCGTAATTCATACAATTAAGTTTTATAATTAGATGAAATTCTCATTTTATACATTCGGTTTTTGGTTACCGTATTTGACTAGTTTCAATTCTTTATTTAGAGTCAACATGCTCGATGTTTATAGTAGACTGCCCCAAGGACCCGAGTTAACCCTCTACTTGTATAAACACACATATTGTATATGTTGGCCCCAAGGCCTTCCACTCTAGTTTTGATGATGATTAACTCATGTAGTTATGTTTACTAATAATCTTGTGTTGTTTAAGTTTCAGATCATTAACCAAGATATTAGTTGGTGATTAGCTTCAACAAGGAGTTTAGAAGCTTTTCATGATAATTCCAGGGCCAAAGCGTCAAGATCACACATTGCCTAGCCCATGGATGGAGTTTTGGAGCAAGTCTACTTGAAGATGAAGATCATCAAGAAGACTTAGGTATCCATAGTTTAGATAGTGTGTTTTAGATCCATTTGTAAAGTTTAGTATAGTTGATATGCTCAAGTGCACAACACACAAAAAGTTTCATGTTTTGGATTTGGTTTTCATGAATAGTAGATCAAAACAAGATTAAATAGTTTTTATGTATATTAGATATGTTCTAGATATACATACATGGTTTTAACTTCCTATACAAGCTTATTTTGATGTCCCTATTCATGTGTTGAAAAATCAAGTTTGATAAAATACAAGTGTTGGTTTTTGATAAACTTTACAAAACTCAAAATAAATTGATATGATTGATACATGTCTTGAAATTTTTATCACAAGTTTGTGTTTCAATTCAAAATGTTAAAACAAGTTTTATGAGATTTTCAGAAAAGATAAAAGATTTCTATAAAATATTTTCCCAGTTTTTCTGACCCAGTTTTTGTTCCAGGCTTCAACCAAGTCGACTAGTAGCCTGACTAGTCGACTAAGGCTGAGGTCGGTCGACCGGGCCGGTCGACCGACGTGCACTATTCTGTGCACGTTTTGAGGCACTGGGACGGTCGACCGCGCCGGTCGACCGGAGCACTTACAGTGCTCTCTGTTTGTTTCGGTCGACCGGGCCAGTCGACCGCAGTTGCCCAACGGTCATATTTCTGACCGTTGGCGGTCGACCGGGCCGGTCGACCGTTGCCTGTCAGAGCTGCCAGCTCAGCTCTAACGGCTAGTTTTGTATTGGGGCTATAAATACCCCATCTCTTGGCTGTTTTGTTAAGGTTTTCAAGAAGAAAAATTTCAGTATTTCTCTAGTGTTTAAACAAGTTTTCAAAATAGTTTTTGTGCTAAAAAGATTTCATCTTTATTGTTTTGGGTTTTGGAAAATCAAAGAAAATTAGGCTTTTAGGATATTGAATTGGATTTCACTTTCTATCATCTTCAAGAGATTTCCAAGTAATTTTCTTTGTTGCTTGTTTCCAAAAACACCTAGTTTTCCACACTTGAGCTATATCTTCTATCCTAATCTATTAGGATCTTTTGTTTTGTGGAAAAAGAAAAAGGAAAGAGGTTTGTGGTTGAAAGAGACCACCTATTGTAAAACCCTTGATTTCTTGGTGGCTCCCTCTTTGGTAGAGGTTGAGGTTGTGATTTGGGTTATTGGTTTGCTCCCTCTAGAGAGAGGTGGAGTTTGGTTGTAAACCCTCTTCGGTAGAGGTGTTTGTTGTTGTTATTGTTGCTTGGCTACGGGCCGACCCCTCGGTTGTGAGGTGATTGTTTGAGAGAGGAGTTCGGTACTCCATTTGTTGTAAAAATCCTTCTCGGTGAAGGTTCCCTCGGTGGGAGTCCTCGGTGGACGGTATAGTGGATTGAAAATCCTACACGGTGGTGTAGGCGGGGATGTAGAGCAAGGGTGCTCGAACCTCGAAACATATCATTGTGTTTGCGTTTGATCCACTTGTTTCTAAACTCTCTCTCTTTACATTTGTGCAAAGCATCTTACATAACATCATATCATATTTGCTTGTGTTGAGCATAATTCATATCATATTATATACATTGCTTGTGTTGCCATTGCATAATCCATATTGCTATATCCTTGATTGCTTGGCTTGATTGTGTGTGCACATTGCTTGGATTGCTTGTGTGTGTGTGCCTAAGTTATACTCATCCAACAAGAGCTTCACATAGCGCCTCAACCCATTTCAAGGGGAATCAAGAGGAGTTAATCCAGAGCCTCGCAAGGGGAATTCGGCTACACTTGTTGTATTATATTAGTTTGTGCAACATTTGCATTAGCTTCCGCATTTAGCGCACTTAGTTTTGCATTAAGTTTTAGATTAGCACTAACACCTATTCACCCCCCTCTAGGTGTTTTCCCCTTTTTCAGTATATCGGTTATTATTATTTGTTAACTAATTGTATTCAAGTCCATGTTCATTTCTACTTACTATTCATACTCGATTAAATTAGAGTTCTAATCCAGTCACGGATACGCACTTTAGATTGTCAATCATATCACCAAACATAACATATAATTACAAGCTAATATTTGGTTACCGTTGCGTTAATCATTAAGATTCAATTCATATTCACAATTCTAGGATAAGTTCTTGATCATATCGATAGCTAGTTCCTCGGATGCATCGATTGCCAGTTATAAGTATACTCGATAATTTTACCTGGAAGTTGTCGGTGTGTCGAGCAATTATATCCTGATACCTATTTAATTCTATCGTTATTTTCTTGTTACCGTTCTGTTCCATATCAGAAATAGATTCACCGATAATTATCACATGTCTGTTGTTAATGATGACAATTAATCACCTCCAAGTCCATTTCCAATCACATTGACAATAAGATTCAATTATTTGGAGTATGAGTTACTCAACTTATAGTTGTGAAGCATATTCCAAGTATCATCGGGCTTTTCAATATCGTTATCAATATCACTACTTGATTAGTGATCGTGGTAGTTACGTTAACTGCTATTATTTATTTTTCAAGAGTAAGTATTCTCAACCTTTAAATCATGAATGCCAAAGGCTATAAACGACTTTCCGTGCCTAGGGAACTCCTTATTCTTTATATAATGCATAAATTGTTTGATCTTGCTAGTAGTAGAAAGATATCATTATTCTACCTCTCTGCCTTTCACCAAGCTCCTGTCATCTAAGAAGACAATTTCTCATAGATGTCTACTTAGACAAAACGGAGGTCCTAGATTATGTTTATGCTCTCTAAATGTATGAATTGAACAATTGCCTAGTTGAAAAACAATTCGATCTAAACAGTTTGAAAGGCGAGCCCAACATCACGATCATTTCTTGATTTGTGCGTGCCATCCTGGCAACCATAATCCTCCTTTTCTCAGTATCTTGTAAGTTATTGCCATACAATCCAAAGTATGCAATTTCTAACAAATACACAAGTTCGTGTGACTGTGTGTATGTATTTGTATATATATACCAATAGACGCACAAAAGATCATAAAATTTCTATATGATTGCACAAATATCCTTTTAGTAGATAAAAAATTTCAGGTATAAAAATCTAATGAACACAAAGTTCTTTTATTTTTCTCAAGTTTCAAGATTCTTGCTAATAGGTTCACAACCTCTTAACTATCTAAAAATTCAAAACCTCATAGTTTCCTAAATAAGACCATACAAAACCATAGACTAATAATTGTCTCAGGATCTACACCAAACTACAAGAAACCGTATTATTGATGATCTACACATCCAAAGGCTAACAACTTTCTCAAGATAATTATCAATAAAGACTATCACGTACTGTAAACTACTATACTCCTAGATATTCAAAGTATTCAGTAAAGATTGATCAGAACTTTCTGACAGAAGTCCCCAAAATTTCTGTTGTACAAAATTGAACCAATATTCCAGCCCACGAACTAATTTAAGCATCTTCCTGTATGATATCAAATTGTTTATTTCACACGAGCATCTCAAGGACAAAAATTGAAAGTCCTAACTGTAGGCCAATAAGGGAACTCGGCAATCAGAGAAGCGTTTTAATAGCTTGTTCTTGATTTCTTTTTTATTTTCGCATTCCCATAGATTTTATTAAACTATAAAAGTACTCTTCTGAAAACACTCGCTCCTCTTTCTAGTTCTATTGCCGAAAATTAAGCCTAACAAGAAAATCTATCACCAATTTGAACATGATGCACAAATATATATACTAATGCAAATTCTAACATCTTTCAATTTCTCAATCTGTACTTCGAGCAACCATATGCATTATTGTTTTGTGTTTTCTCATAGATACAAGGAGAGTAAGGAAAGAACTAAATCTAACACTAAATTTAAATTTAGTTTCAAATTTCAGGATCTAATCCGACGAAATAATTGAGGGCAAACTCACTCAATGAAATCTCCAAAATTTATCCAACACCTATTTCTATACTCCCTTCAACTTACATACCCATCAATTTGCCATGGAACCAAATCACATCAAACACTCGTTCAATTTGTAACTAAGAATCCAAGCAAAAAGACTTGGAATGGCATTCTCACTAGCTCAATTAGTGGTGTAGTTAGGATGAGAGAGAGAATTTGTACTGTTAAATAAAAATTTAAGCCTTTTAAAGTCATGGCAGTGGAAGGGAAGACCACAAACCTGGCAAATCAATTCATCACCCAAAGAAATCCAAATAAAAACAACTCCACTCACATCTTCCCTGTCCATTCCATCATCTCAAAACCTCAACCCTTTACACACAATTTCTATCAACTGTCTAAACAAACCATCAACCCAAGATTTAGAACCCCAAATTTCAGAAGGATTACTTCTCAGAACAAGACAATTTTCAAGAAGAAATTGGTATATTGAAGGTTACAATTAGATTCACAAAATCAATTCAATATATATCAATCAATGAGAAGTTCAGTAAAGGAGAGAAAAGAGAACTGCACTGGGTTGGTTCCTCTTTCATTGTCTGTACCTTTGTGTACACCTACTTCTACTGATTCTTCGCCAGTGCCACCTGAAAACACTTCAGAGCCGCATGCATCAACGTCTGCACGGGAGTCAGTTAAGGATTTTCGAATCGTCTACACTCATCGCCAAAAAGTTTCTGCCTCTAAATCAGTTCTGGTCAATCCCTCTCCGATAGACGGTCCTCCTACTGAACCATCAGCTCCTCCTTCTGATCTTGATGTTCTCATTGGCCTTCGAATAGGTAAATGGTCTTGCGCCGATCATATTTTAAATTTTTTTTCCTATGATCATCTCAACCCACAGTTTCATCAGTTTGCTTTATTCTTGTCTTCTGTGTCTATACTCAAGTCTTGTAAGAAGGATCTATTAGTGCCTGCCTGGAAGCAAGCCATGAATGAGGAGATGGATACTCTTGTTTCTCGAGAAATATGAGAATTGGTATTGGCACCCACAGATGTTATTATAGGATGTTGCTGAGTTTATACTTTGAAGTATCGCCCATATGGATCAGTGAATCGCTATAAGGTCAGACTCGTGGCCAAAAGTTATACTCAGACTATGACATAGATTACTTTGAAACGTTCTCGCCCGTTGCCCGAATAAATTCTATCAGGATCATATTCTTTGTTGCTGTTAACTTGTCATGGCTCTTATGACAGCTGGATGTTAAGAATGCCTTCTTATATTGTGACCTTCAGGAAGAAGTTATACGAAGCAGCCTCCATGTTATATTGCTCAGGGAGAGAATAAAGTCTGTCGTCTCAAAAAGGCTATATAGTCTCAAGCAGAGTCTAAGGGTGTGGTTTGAGAAGTTCAGCATTACTATCTCTGGCATTAGTTTTCACCGATGTCACTCAAATCACTCTGTCTTGTTCGGCGCACAAAGTATAGTATTGTAGTTCTGGTGGTGTATGTTGATGACATTTTGCTAACTGGCAGTTATTCTGAAGGGCCATTGGAGACAAATAAGTATCTTAAGTGTCATTTTGTGATCAAGAATATGGGGAATACGTTTTAGGAATTGAAATTGCGTATCAAAAACATAGTATACTTCTTTCTCAACGAAAATATACTCTGGATCTTTGGAGTGCAAGTTTGCTAGCACTCCAATGAAAGCTGATGTGGACTGTGGTTTGATGAGTCACCCACTTGATGATCCAGAAAAGTATAGGAGATTGATTGGAAAGTTGATTTATCTGATGATTACTAGACCAGATATAACCTTTACTGTTAGTGCACTAAGTAGGTGCATGAATGAACCAAAGAGGCTCGTTGGTCAGTTGCACTAAGAATTTTGGCTTATATCAAGAGCTGTCCAGGAAAAAAGTTGGTGTATAAGAAGTATGACATGTACATGTATCTGGATACTCTGATTCAGAATATGCTGATGACGGAGGAGATAAAAAGTCTATTACTGAGTATTGTACCTTTATTGGAGAAAATCTTGTGACTTAAAAGAGCAGGAAGTAAGATGTAGTATATCACTCAAGAGCAGAAGCTGAGTATAGAGTTATGACTCACACTGTATGTGAGATGGTTTAGCTAAAAATGTACTGATAGAGCTTGATTTTAGACAGCCTGGACCCATATTTATGCATTGTGATAATCAGTCTGCTATCTACATTGTCAAAATGTTGTATTTCTTGAGATGACTAAGCACATTAAGGTTGTCATTTTGTTAGAGATGCGTGGACCAAAAAGGTGGTTTCTTTCTGGTTCATACCTTCTTCGATGCAGCTAGCGGACCTTCTTATCAAAGCTACCTCACCCCAGGTGTTTTCTAATTTATATAACAAGCTGGACATATTAGATATCTATGCTCCAGCTTAGGGGGAGTGTTAGTTTAGATAGATAATAAGGTTATTGGGTTTACATTACCCATAACCTAATACCCATTTGTAATCTCTATATAGTGAGATGAGATCTCTCTAATAAACTAAGTCTTCCAGGGTTTTGTTTCTTTACAATATACACATATACACATATACATATATATATATATGTATGTATATATATATATATATATATATCTATATATATATATATATATATATGTATATATGTATATGTCTATGTGCACACACACATAGACATATACATGTGTGTGTGTGTACACACACACACCCAGACATATACATATATATAGAGAGAGATAGACTTGTGTAGTTCTGGAAGGATTCAAGCCCAAATCCTTCCAACTCAAATACTAACATCCGACATTCAAATAAAAGATCCACTCTGTTGAAGTTGATCTATATTATTTAAAGTTACTAAAAATAAAAATCAAGTGTTCTGGAATACTTTTTACCCATCCATCAAGCGGCGCAAAAAGGACAGCTGGAAGTAATAAGTTTGTTAAATCAATGTCTTTAGGCATACAAATTCTCGATCCGGCCATTTGATCATGATCTAAACATTTAAAAACTCCTATAAACTATTTTTTGTTAGGTTTCAAATATTCTACACTGTTAAACTAACCAACTCACTATTTAGCAGTGTTTTAAATATCGGGTATCGGCGATATATCGGTCAGCAAAATTATATACCAGATACCGGATACCGGGTGATATATCGCGATATGATACTAAATACCAGTTGATATATCAATAGTCAATACATATAAGACATTATTAAAAGAAATAAGTTATTATCCAAACATCATATAAAAACATCATTGAAATACCACAATGAATATAGAATAAAATAAAATGATCTCTCAAGCAAAAAAATAATAATTCAAATAAGTAACTATAACAGCCGGTATATCGGATATTTCATCTCGGATATCGGCCAATATATCGGCCACGTGGTGATATATCGTCCCATATCGGTCCAAAACGATATCCGGTAAATTTTTGCACTTACCGTATCGTTTTGGATAAAATACCGGTATCTCGACCGATATACCGGTATCTCGGCCGATATTTAAAACAATGCTATTTAGGCCATCCGTTTTTTCTCTACTTGATGTATGGGCAAAAAGAATTTAAAATACTTGATTTTTTGGTTTATAAATACTTGAAATAATATAGATCAACTTCAACAGAATTGATCTTGTATTCGGATGATGTATGGTCGTATTTGAGTGGGAAGGGTTCGGGCTCGAATCCTTCCGGAGCTACACAAGTCTATCTCTATACACACAACACATATATATATACATATATATGTACACATATACATATACACATGTATATGTATATGTATGTGTGTGTGTGTGCGCGCGCGTATGTGTGTGTGTGATACTGAGCAAAAATCAGGAGGATGTGTGTGTGTGCGCGCGCGCGCCGCTCAGTACATCAGAAAACAATAAAATTTAATTCAAACTCATTCTTTAAATATAGGATTGCTGCACTTGTTCTGGAGGTCGGATCAATCCCATCTTCAAAATAAACTTTTGTTGAAAGCTTTTGGCAATTCTAAACATTTTCCATTATAAATATGATTCTCCAGATTTGATCAAAACAATGAAGAAGGGATTTGATATGATAACCAGGACAAGGATTTATGGTAGTGGTTACAACTATGAACTTACGTTAAGGTTAGTGACAAAAAAAGTATTGGGTTCAAAATGAATTCATGTAGATGAAGGTATATAATTCAATATCTACTCATAGTTCTCTGGTTTCTTTAGTTTGAAAAAGAGTATTGGATTTCTAGTTCATCAGAGAAGAAGGCTATCTCACCAACAGTATCATAAACTACATCAAATTCTCCGGCAGTTCCTCAAAGTTTTCGTTGGTAAAATCAATTGCCAGATCAACTCCCAGGCTCTTCAGAGCTCCAATTTTCCTGTGCCTGCAGTGGCAGCTACTTTTGATGCACCGTAAACCTGCTTTTCTAGCTGCAAAGGAAAAGGAATGTCAGACCATATCTTCTTTGATGATCACCGTGACATCTAGTATTCATGCATGAAGATTAGCTACAACAAAAGGAATCTGTATTACACCTGAAAATGGATAAAGATCACGTATACTCACAAACCTCCTAGATAAGAGGTATAAAGATGGGATGTAATAAGAAATCACTGAAACTTTATAAAGACAACTGAACAATTAACTCTTTTTTTTTTGAGGTAAGAATAACGAACTGCTTATAGACCTTGGAAGCACGAAAAAGCAGGTGTTCTAATAAATGACATGGTCGTGTATATTTGAAAATTAGATCGTACATTTCAGTCATAGCACATGATTCATAGGTGAGACATGAAGATGCTTTCTAGGATTTCCTAGAAATGGACATTACTGAAGACGCCAGAACTGGATTAACAGGGGATTTTTATCTATATTGAAGAAACATCAGAATCACTGGATCTCCTTTTCATACATAAGAGTCAATTATTGTGTCCCAGATACTATGGAGTACTCTTGGTTTCAAATTCATTGTCATTTCAAGTTTTAAATGTTTAAGTGACACTTGAAATATTTTTAATTAGGTTGGAATACTCATGGATTCATATCATGGAATGCAATTTTGTATAGTTTGCTTTTTGTGGATAAATTAAATGAGGGTTGTGGTTCAAGGTGAATAGATTTTTCAAAGTTGGTAACCCTATAATTTATCATATCTAAATCAAATTTACATTAAAAGTAAATCTTTTATGAAACCTGATATGAAGTGGATAAATTAGAAAGAAGGAATACAGAATACAACAACAACAGCAACAACAAATCCTTTATCCCAACAATAACAATAACAACAACTACTGAAATATAAGAATAATATCAAATGCTAAGTGTTTACCGGAGAAGAAAGTTACCTGAATCACCAAGGATCCAACTCCACCAGCACCACCCAATACAAGAATAGATTTACCAGCGAAGAACCCAGCTCTTTCCAGGCCTTCATTAGCGGTCTCAATAGCAAGAGGTAGCCCAGCAGCTTGTGTAAACTCTAGGTTTTCGGGTTTTACAGCTAAAACATTCTCCTCCACAGCTGTATATTCAGCAAGGGAGCCAAATTGTTTAGGATTCTCTAATGCAATTTCGTTTATGTCTCCGTACACTTCATCTCCTTCTTTTAGACTCTTCGCTTGGCTGCCCGCCTTAATAACTATACCAGCCACATCATAACCTGGAACAGTCTACATATTAAAAAAGACATTTAGAGGTTAAGGAACATATATACATATCAAAGAAGGAATATCTACAATTAACCCTATAGTAACCAAAATGCTCAAACCGTAAGAGGCATATAAAAGAGGAAGAATTGAATTGGGTAAAATATAATGTGATACAGCCTCATCTTGTGAATGATTCTTCTTGAGAAGATCCAATTTCTTCATCAATTTTCTCTTTATTTTTCTCTAATTAGAAACTCTGTTATTTAGGATATTTCCTTGTAATTTCAAGGTTTTTGTTTCTGTTTTTAGCATATTAATTTCTTTATGGAGATTTTGAATTGAAACAGGTTTATGTTCTTTTTGTTTATATCTTTTCAATACTTCAGAAAGTCAATAAACATTCTCAGTCTAAGGAGATTTCTCCTTTACTTTTTCTTTTCCAAGATTAACTCTAAATTTTATCATTTACTTTCAGATTCATATCTTCATTAATGATATGTTCCAAAATTTCTTTTTTCTCATTCACTGTGAGAATATTAACTGATAAACCATTTATCTCAATTATGGCTTTATAATATTCTGTTTTGTCATTAATAGTGCATCATTGACCATTACAATTTTTATTACATTCCTCTGATGATGATGACGAAGAAGAAATATCAAAACCTTCAGCTTTCTCTCACTCTGATTCAGAATTAATCATAATTTTATGTAGAGTTCCTCGAAGTCTTCATCTTCAATTTCCTCTATTTTCTTTTTGTGTAACATTTGTTAGCATAATGACTAATTTTTCCACATTTATAATATTTTATGTTTTTATTAGGTTTTCTATATTTCTTTTTAGAGGACTCTTCTTGATTATATTTTTTAAAAAATATTTTTTTCTTTTTTCTCTTATGAGAATATTTCTCGTAATTTCTTTTATTATTTTTTATTGTTGAAGGTGGTTTAAGATTTTCTATAGCGAATTGGCAACAAAATTCTCCTACTTGTTTTTCTTAGAAAGTTTCTCAGATTTAATTGGTTTTTAATTTCAAGTCATTACAAAAGGATAAACCTTCCTGTACGCAAGCATTAATTAAAATTTCATTTGTGAACATGTGGTATGGGTGTTGGGAAACAATTTGTATGCTCTGATACCAATTGTTGTGATTTCAAGGGAGGACGCCCCCACGACCGGATCGATTGGGGCGGCGCAGCGGATACGAACCACAGGATCTACTAAGGCAAGTTGAAGAAGAGAAGAAGAAGATATTTCAAAGTAGGTAGAAAACTAACACACAATATAACGTGGTTCCACCGATCAAACAGATCGTGTGTACATCCACGGGAGAAGGGGAAAAACTTTATTAAAACTTTGGGTGAGTACAATAAGAATTACTTACACCTCACGCTGAGAAGTTACAAGCCCTTGATGGCCGCCAAGAACAGCGAACCCTTGTGACTAAGCTTCTCTCACGAATTTTTCACCTGCATGAATTACACCCTTAGGAATTACAAATTCATAGAATTCTCTTGGAATACATTGAAGGCTACCCCTAAGCGGTTATTTATAGATCATAGAACTCTCCTAGTCCTGAATAAACTCCTTCAATCAAAATAACGAAAACTTGAATCCAACTCGGATTCAAAACACCTTCAGTCAGAATAAAGAAAACTAGAATCCAACTCAGACTCAAAACAAATCCACAAAAGGAAACTGCCAAATCCGACATTAATCAACCTTCACGACGTATTCACGTCATAATCCTAACAATGGGATGATTCCTTCATTTTTATCCTTAAAGAGTTTTTCTAACTCTTTTGGCAAATAAATTTTGTAATTCATCTATAAATTTAGATCTTCAAATGCGGATTATTCGCATCGTCTAATTGAATGACCCTATTCATAAAAGTATATTTATACCATTTGAAGTGAGTTAGGGTAGGATATCTCAATCTCGTAAGAGAGTTCTAATTCGCTCTCCTTGATCAGTAACACCACGAGCCAAGTGCTCAAGTATTGTGAGCATAAGGGTATACACGCATCTTGAACTTGAGTATTATTTTTAGTTTTAATATGGCATAAAAATTTCAAGTTATTGTTCTGGTGCTATACAATGATCCAACCTTTTAAAATTTCTGTGAATCCACAAGTTATGAACAGTGTTATGCCTTTATCTGTATTGCCATTTTGTTTACAGATAGTTGAGTACATCATCATTTTATATGATTGATCATGAATTTACTTATCTGCACAGCCATCTATATTCCATTCGTAAATGGTTTTACCTTGAAAATAATTTTGCAGAACAATTTTCTTCAAATAAAACATCCATGGGGGTAGGTCCTTTATAATAATGTATATCTACCCTCTAGGATCATAATTAATTTTGTTTATAGTGCTATTCTGGGAAAATGTCTGAATAGCATCCATTTTGAGATTATTTAATTGTTAAACTGATTCAATATCAGATTTATTATTGCCATATTCAGAGGATCCAGAATCTATAGAAGATTCTTGAGATTCTTCTATTTCTGATGAATTTCCATCCAAGGCATTTATGGTTGCCCTTTTTTAGTTTTTCAACTAATGAAGTTATTTCTTTGTTAGAAACCTTTTGCTGTTGCAATTTAAACCCACTACTCTCAAAAGGAGGTTTAATAGGTACATAAGTCAATTTACATTCTTTTTTCTAATTATAGAAGTATCTAATTGGACAACTTAACTTAATTTTTTTAATAGCAATTCTATAGCAGTCTCTACTCTGGTAAGTTGTTGTCCCAAAACTTGGATATACATATTTGTATAATTATTTTGTTTGAATATTTTTGGAATTCTTTCAGTGTCTCTTCTTTTTTTCAGCAGGTTTTATGAAAGCGACTGCTTCTACCTGGTAATTTTAAAGGTTCAGAGGGAGGATCAATTAATCTCACCCTTTTGCCACTTTGAGTAGCCCATTGTTTGAAATGTTCCCCCAAAGTATTGAGTTAATGAGTTTATTGAGTTCTTGGTAAATGTAATTTTTGGCAAACCATTTAGGAAAGAATTTAATGGTCTGTTTTCATTCAGATGCACATAATACTAGTTTCTATATGCATAGATTTCTTCTATTGTGCATGTTTTCTCGGACCATTCTCAAAATTCTTATTCTTTTCTTCCTAGAATTCCTCATTGAGGAGATTCCTTAACTCGCTTCATGGTGTAAAATCCATTCTAAAGGTGGAAGCTCATTTCAGATTGAGTTGACGAATCCTTATTAGGTTCCCATATATTGAGTGTGCAATTGCAGAGTCAAAGATTTTATCCCATGAACTTCTACTTCTAATTTTGTAATCCTCTTGCTAGAGGATCCAATTGAATTTCTAGAGATTGAATTTCTAGAAGTAGAAATCCTAGCAATTTGCTTAGAATTAAATCTAACTTTTACCTCACCGTCAGCAATTTGTATGATTTAAACTAGATCAGTTTCTATAACTGGCCTAGAATAAATAGCTGCGGTTAGTATCCATCCTTCTAGAAAATTTATTTTATCCCATTTAATAATTCTATTAGTTGCTATATTGAATGAGAGCAAATTTATTTCTACCAATTTGATAGATTTCTTTTGGTTTAACTTTAGGCATAGTCTACTTATTTAATTCCTCTATTTCATAGGGATATTCAATTAGGTTAGCATTTTTAACCGATTTGCTCCTATTTAGGGTTTCTTATTAGTTATACTTATTAGGCTCAATTGTGCCATGCATATCTCTATCCTATACTATTACTATGTGGTATATATTGTAAGGCTTATTCTACCTTTAGTCAAGTTTAAATTACCTAACCCTATCGTCAGTGTAAAAACATAGCTCGATTGTCAATGATTTAAGGGCGGAATCACACCATCTCGGCAACAAATCCCTACGCGACTTTAGTGTTGACCCACTAGGTGGCAGTCAGATCTAAAAATACTAGGTAAATTAACCATAGCCTAAAAGTAGAAGAAGCATAACAATAATTAATTACATGGTAACAGTATAGAATAGAAACTATTTACTCTAGCGTGGCTCTGATACCAGAATATGAAAGTAAAAAAGTAGTACAAAATAGGAGACAAAAGCAAAAGCTTACAGTGTTTTATTCATTAGTAGTGAAAGCTCAGTACAGTAGTAAATAGTTTACAGAGAAAAAACTAGAAAGAGAGGAGTGGATTTGGGAGTATTAGAAAAAGTGATGGAAGGTGATGCCCTCAGCTGTATGTTCTCGCTTCCTTTTATAGACGTCGATTGCCTTAATAATTGTTGGCTATCGTCATGACTGGTGTCACTCTGCAATTATTGTTGGCTGGCGTCACCCCCATAATTGTGTTGTCATTATTGCTGATGTTATTTTCACAGGAGAGATTCCTCCTTTCTGATAAAATTGGTTGGTCGAAGATCCTCTGTCCTTCTATGCCTGCGTGTGTTGATTAATGGTGTAGACGAACATGGCGGGTTCACTTTTGTCTTTTCATTATTTGCAGATACAATTCATCTGTGGACAGTTCATCTTCGACTGGATCCTGACTGGCCAGTAGGTCATCCATTGTGGACGATTTAATGGAGCTCTTGGAACTCACAAATATTTTGTTCACGTTGAATGTCTGCTCCAATTGAGCTTTTATGTATTGGATGCGTCTTTTCTTGAGTTCCTCCTCAATCATTTAGGGAAATTTTCTTCTTAAAGATACTTTTAATTTTTGTACCTGATTTTTCTCTTGCAATTCTTTATTAAGCTGGGAGTCTAGCATATTATTATTCTGCTTAATTTTATGTTTTATTTTAATTAATTTCTAGCATATTATCAAGTTTGATCCATCATTTCACTAGAAAATTTCTAGCTAGAGTAAGGATATTAAATTCGTCAAACTCTGAATTCAAAGTCAATTTAAATATGTAGGGATTTCATTTCCATAATATATATATATATATATATATATATATATATATATATATATATATGAGTTAGACTATGCTACTATCGATGGGATTTAAGATGCAAATACTATCACTCTAAATTTAAAGATAGGTAACCGTAAGGTAAAATCTGTTTTGTTAAATTTGATCAAAAAAATTAGACGTGTTTTACTCATGGATTAAATGTTGACAAAATCAACATTTCAAAATCAACATAAAATTGTCAAATTTTCAACACTGGATGAATGGGTAAACCACGTCGAAATTTCTTGAAATTTTGTTTGTAAAAGTTCATGAGTATTAGATCACATCAAATGATAGATTTTACCTTAGGGTTGTCGATCTTTAAATTTGATGAATAATATTTGTATCTCAAATACTATCGATAGTAACCTAGTCTAACTATTTTATATATATATATATATATATATATATATATATATATATATATATATATATTATATATATATATATATATATATATATATGAGAAATATGTACTTTAGATGTCATCTAACTTAATAAAACTCCATTCTCTCTATCATTTTTACGATCCAACCGCATATTATGATCGTCATGCCAAAGATGTACACATATAAAAATCACGATGTTTGAGGTTCATTTACTCATATATTAATGGTTAAATATTTACATGTTTTCAATAAAAGAACAAATGAAACCATTAGATTAATGATAAAAAAACGAACAAATGGAACTGTTAGATGATATCTAAAATACATTTTTCTCATACATATATATACACAATATATATATATATACGCATATAAATATATACATATATTGATAGAGAGATAGACTCGGCTACTTCTGAAATGACTTGAGCATGAATCCTTCCCACTCAGATTCAATGCTACGATATGATAATACGAGATTCACTTTGTTGAAATTTATCTACATTATTTAAAGTAAGTAAGAATAAAAAATTAAGTGTTTTGCAGTTTTCTTATTCATGTACCAAGTAGGCACAAAAATAGATGGCCGAAAGTACCATATTACTTAAATCTATGACTTTAAACATATAAATTCTTGTTCCGACCATTTGATCATGATTTAAACATTTAAAAACCCTCGCACACCAACTTTTGTTTGGTTTCAAATTTTCTACACTATTAAACTAACCAACTCACTCTTTCGGTCGTTCATTTTGCACCTACTTAATGAATAAGCAAAAAGTATTCAAAATACTTGAATTTCTATTTTTAAGCACTCTTAACAATATAAATCAACTCCAACGTAGATCTTCAATTTGAATGATCTAACATTGAATTTAAATGGGAAAGATTTATCTCATATCCTTTCCCAAATACCCAAGACTACACGCGCGCGCGCGCACACATATACAGAGAGAGTTTGACTATGCTCCTTCGGGAGGATATGACATCCAATCTTACCTATTGGAATTTAGCGATTAGACATCAATTTTAAAAATCTATTCCTTTAAAGTTCATCTATATTATTTGGAGTCTCTAAAAATCAAAATGTAGATTATTTTAAGTTTTTCACCCATCCATCTTAGTCACAAAATAGACAGCTAAGAGTAGTGAGTAATTTAGTTTTATGGTTTAAAATGTTTCAAACATAGCAAAAATTATTTTCTAAGCGTTTTATGTGCGTGCGTGTGCGTGTATAAACCAAAAATTTCTATTAAAATATAGCACTTCCCAGGTGTTCACTGAATAGTCTTGTTCAGGTTTAAACTTTTAGTGCTTACTTCCTACTTATGCTCACTTGATAACATAGCACTGATCTGCCCATATACTCACCCTATGTGTTTTCATGAGAGGCTTTCATTATTATCTATACATTTATTATATTTTATGCATTTGAGCACATCAACATGGTTACTGGCCATCGAAACAAATGTTAATAAATATAATTCTCCATTTTCATGTCCGAGAAAGGAATTAACCAAAAAATTTGAAATTTGAAATCAAATGATTCTTGAAGATGGGGGTATGTTATACGGCCTGTCTGGGTAAGTTTTCCAATGAAATCTATGTCTCATTCTACTATCCCTTCTATCCAACCAAGCTGCACTTCATCGGGTGTTGTTCTCCATTTGGTCTCTTTATTGTTTGCTATCTTTCTGCTGTAGGATTTGATTTTGTGTTTCAAATAAACAGACCGAGCTCTGCAAACTCGCCCATAAACCTATTCCAAAATACCCACTAGGATTATTCAAATGACCTTTAAACTTATAGTGATTTTCATTTCCATTGATCGTACATCTCAAAACAAACTACTTAATGTTTATTCATATACAAAGACACTTAAACTTCAAAAAGGTATCAATTCAACACATAGAAGATGTTCAAACTCTGGGTCCCCATTCAACAAACAGGAGAGGTTCAAACTCAAAATGTTTCAACTCTCCCCATCAATTCCAACAAGATTTCAAACCAAATTCATAGTAATTCTAAAAATTAGCTCAAAATCTAAACTACCCATTGATCACCAAAAAGAAATAAAAGAACTTTGTTACTCACAGGTAGATGAGAATCAGTGGCCTTGAACTTCCCCTGCCTCCTCTTGAAATCCACAGGGTTGAGTGCAGCAGCCACAACCTTGACAAGAACCTGGTCATCCTTCACCTCTGGCACTGAGACCCCTTCATCAAGTCTCAAGACACTGGCAGCTCCATACTCATCATACGCCCAAGCCCTCATCTTGGAAGGGATTGTAGAGCCCACAGTGGAGATGTTGGGAGCTGGACCCTCAGTAGAGGTCTGGCTCTGTCTAAAACGAGAGCTAAAACAAGCACTGAAATTGTTTGATGATGAGGAAGAGGAGTTTTGAAGGGGAGAGTGGAGATGAGAAGAGCAGCTTCCATGTTTGCCAACGGCTATCAGTTACCAACTGCTCTCTATCACCGTCTCATTTGAGGATCATACAATGTGATGTTATAATACTCACCTCTGGAGAGGAAAAGGGAGCACTCACCTGCTTTTCTGGCAAGTTGGGCTGGAACGGGCCTAGGCAGGCCCAAAAACAAAATGGCGGTCAGCCTTTGGGTATAGCCCAAAAAAAAAACAATTGAATTTGTTATTAAATCCCAGTTGCACGCACGAGACTACAGCTTATTCTCGAGAGAAAACACCAGTATTCAAAATCCTGTTCATCTCAGTTGTAGGGCCTGTTTGTTTCGCCGCAAAACGTCGCAAGTCGTAAGTCGTAAAATGAGAATGGAAAAAGTGAACAGTAGCAGAGAAAATATATTGTGTTTTACAGTGTTTGGTTGGTAAAGTGAAATTGTAAATGAAAAAGTATATTATGTTTTATGGTGTTTGGTTGGTAAAGTGAAAGTGTGAATGAGAAAATATATGTGTTTACGGTGTTTGGTTGGTAACTTAAAAGTGTAAGTGGAAAAGTTGGCCACAAAATTAACTGTAGCAGTGATTTAAATATTATAAATACTATTAAATTAAATATACTATTGAAAATTAAATTGTACTAATAAATTTGAGATAAAATATTAATAATTTTAATATTTTAATTATAACAATAATATTAATAAAATATTAGTAAAATTAGTAAAATATTACTAAAATATTAACTAAATAAATAATTATAAAATTTTAAGAAAATATAAAGAACATTAATAAAATTTTAAGGATAGTAATAAAACATAAATATTAAAAAGATTCTTAAGAAAAATAATAAAATATAGTTATAATATTATAATATTATAAATACTTAAGATTATTATAATATTTAATTTTATAATAATAATATTGTAATATTATAAAAATATAAAATAAACAAAGTAAAATATAATTATAAATCTAATAATAAAATATTATTATGATATTATTATAATGAATTATTACAATATTAACATAATAAATATTAATATAATTTTAAAGTATATTATAATATTAATAAAATAATTATTTATATTAAGAAATAAATAAATTAAATATATAATAATTTTATATTAAAGCGTATTATTGTTATATTAATAAAATATTAAGAAATTGGTGTAAATATTAATAAAATAATAAAATATTAAATAACAATATTAAATAAAAATATTAAATTAAAATAATTAAATATTAAAACAATATTAAAAATAATAAAAAACTAAAAATACAAATATAAAATAATTAGATAAGAAATTAAACACTATTAAAATATTAAAAATAAATATTTAATAATATTAAATTATATATTGATTATCAAGTAACTGCTTTGGGACTACAAGTGGAATTTACATGACCACAAAATTAACTGTAGCAATTGCAGGTGGGAAAATGTGAGTATAAAAGTGAGATTTACATGCACAAACTTAACTGTAGCAACTGCAAGTGAGAAATGAGAGCTGTATCTTGCAAGTTGTTTTGCAGCGAAACAAACAGCGAAAAATAGAAAAGAGGTTTTACGACTTACGATTTTGCGGCCTTTTGCGGGAAAACAAACAGACCCGTAGTTGGGCTACGAATCTCTAAAATCTCATAACCGTTGGTAAAGATTTTTCAAATCCTTGCGCTACTTCCTACCTTAGATCATATATGTGGCCAAGAAAACTGAGAAGGTACCAGAATACTCAATAATGCAACTCCTCAAAGAGTTAATTCGCAAAGAACAAAGAGAGAGGATGATTGCTGCAAGGATAAGTTTTTATCCCATAGTAAATATTAGAAAGAAGATGATTGATTGGAGAATATGTCTCTCTGCCAAAAGTACTGAGCTTCACAGTCTGCTTCCAGGTTCACTCATGTGTCAATTAGCCTGTAGTCCTGTGCTCTGGTGCACATGTTTGTCCTCTCTTGTGAGATGATCAAGTGGAGTTCATTCTTCCACCATTACTGCAGTTGTTTGGTCAATAGAATCACAGTTATATTCTTGTATTTTTCAACCACCATAGCTATTTTCTACTCTCCATAAAACTTTGTGCACGGTCCAACTCGAATCTAAACGCGAAGGAACTGCTCTGATACCATGTTGAAATTTCCTTTCACTGCACAAAACACCCGAATTGGGTTACTATCATTATTAAGCTGCTCATAGTGTTGCAAGTACGCATAATAAGGAAACTCAAAAATAAAAAATAAAAAATCAAAGAAAGTATAAGTTGTAAACTTGGCATCACTCTAAAACCTGTACTGTGTGAATCCTCATTGATGATTCACCACAAGATACTGTGGTCCGGGACTAGGGATATACTTTCTCCCAACTAACAAGGCTTTTGAAGATCAAGATTAAAGCAGAAGGAAAAGTATATAGCAATGCTTTTATAAAAGTTTAAGAGAAAAGGATAAGCAGATGACACACAATCGAATAAGGTTGGTCCAAGATTATTGCAGACCTGGGTGCTGGCAAGCCAACACTGCATCCTTTATTCTTTAGAGAATGATGCACTTTTTATTCGAAGGAATAATAAGATTGCTCTCTTCCACCAACCTTCCTCCAACTTTCTTGCATCCTCAATAGAAGGAAAGCTCCAAATTCTACAGAACCTGCATGATGGGAACAAGATGAGCAGCACATAATAAAGAATCGATCAATGGCACGCAATAACCAAAGCCTCTTTTGCTTCAAAGGACCTTGTTATCATCAACATTATGCATTCATGATGATCACAACTTGGTTAAGTTTCTTGAGAAAGCAGATCATACAGTAACAATTTCGGGGTTTTCTTCTTCGAAGAAACAGAATAGGGACATAGCACAAACCACAAGATTTTGCAATATGCGCAAGTAGCACTTTTCAATAAAACTGAAAGCTTATGGTGTACAAGTTTAAATTGAGAAGGTTTCAAAGCAAGAATTACTTTACAGCACACGATCAACCGAACTGCAGAACCCTTTTATCTGGTGTCAGCTTCATGACAATGGCATGATTAGGCAAAAGTGGAACTTGCAGCACTTTCCTGTACATCAAATAGAATAGAGATATATAGAAATTGAATTTTATTGGATTAGGCACGTCCTTTTCATAGTTGAGGCTTTTGATCTGCTCTGACACTTGGATGATTCAATCTTCTGTATGCATTGGGCACAAAATATATACACATAACTGAATTTCCAGTAGTGCTACCTAAGACTGCATATATAACTACAGAATTTAATGTCAATGTCAAAAACAGAAAGATGATGTTCCGCATCAAACAAAAGCAGCATAAGTATGAAGTGATGAGATAGCCCTATAGCCGCACCATGAGAATTTGACATTGTTTAGAACTGAAGCAATATACAACCTGCTAGAAGTGCTTAGCAGGTTGAGATGTAATTCGAAACTCAACTCAGTTTATTTTGCTAATTAAGATAAGAATGATGGTCAAATTCGAGGAGTACAAGATGAGGGAAAGACTGTTCGTCTATAATACCATTCACCGAGTTTACCAGCACCAGCAGATCATAAGTTTACATGCATTCAAACTTTCAAAGTTCTCCAAGTTCTGTTAGGCTCGGAGATGGATGGAAAGAATAAATTTTCATTAAATTTCTCAGTTTGTACACTGTATAGTATGTACGTTTAATGTACATAAATTACTCTCGAAAAAAAAATCAAGGAAGAAAGAAAGAAATGATGTACAACATAAATTGTGAATTGTGTTTTAACTTTTAACAATTCCAAGTAAAGAACTTATAGGCTGAGATTATTGAGCTCAAAGCAAGAGCCAAAAATGCCAAGAATGAAATGGCTACAGAGCCATTGATCATTTTTGTGAAGTCATCACTTCCAAAGTCGGAAACCCAATCACCGTTTCGAGAGGCCGCTGATGATGATGCAGACATTAAAAGGTAGGCTAATATCTGCAATAATAATCTGAACACCTTTTAATAATACAGTACTTCATAGCTTAAAATTAAAGAACAATGAACTAATACTGAGGTAGTGAGATTGGAACATACAATACAGGGCCATTTTCTTTTAATAGCCATATTACCTAACATCTTCTGATTAAAAAAATGTGACACTTTTCTATATGAAACAGCCTTGTGAGGTAGTAAAACTGCAGTTAACAAATAATATCCTTACTAGAATTTTACCAATAATATCCTTCTCATTAAATTTCTAGATGAGATAAATCAAGATTTTTAGTTCTACATGCTTAAATTATTATTCATTCATAACTGTTTAATTCTGATTACAGTAGTTGACAGTTCCTAGAAACTTGCTTCGAGTTTGCCACTGTGTGGCATATACATTACACACAACAAAATTACCTATTGTTGTCTAGCTCAGAATTATATGTAACTTAACATTTTCATATAAATACACACATCACAAGGGCTGCATTCTGAAATAATTTGGCAAGCTGGTAGAATTTGAAATTTGTTCAGTAATGTGGCGAACTGTTCCTCTGTTTTGAAAGGATCTGGCGAAATTTTCGAATAACTGTATGTAAACAAAACTTGTAGAATAAAGATGTAAACAAAATGAAGGTTGCATGAGAGCATGAACATAGATTAAATCCAACCTATGTAGCACGGGTACTGCATATTGGGCTCTGCACCGGTGTTGGACACAGAAACGGGCCGGGCATGTGATGGACATGGTCTCAGCCTTGTCCATAGCATCCAAGAAATAGCTCAAAGTGTGTTTTGGGTTCAGGTTGGGATCATTTAAATAGGGTTACTTGGTTTTTTTTTTGTAACCTAATAACCTGCTAACTAATTTATATACTTCTAAAACCCTGACTCTATCACAATCCTTCCGCGATCCCTCTCACTTGCCAATGAAGCTTTGCACCTAGACGAAGCTCCAGCAATGTTGGTAGGCTACGGCAAGAGTCCGTGTCACTTCCTACCTCTCATTCTCAATTGACACGGCTATTATGAACAAGAAGCTCTGGTGACCACGATAAAGATCGACAAGCATTAGGAAGCTCTGGGATCAATCCTTCTCTCACTACTGCAAAGAGGCCCCAGTGATGCTGATCAGGCTCTGCTGGCAACTGGTATTGCAAGTCTTTTTTCTAATTTCCATTTTTCTTGGCTTTTTTATTTTTTCATCTTGATTAACCCTATACATGTTGTTTTAAATTTTTCTAGATGACTTGAGACTAGTTATTTAAGGGATTTGATTTTTGGGTTTTATTTTGAGGATTTTGGAGAATTTTGCTAGTACTTCAGTTAATTTATCTGGAAAAGGAATTTTAGTTAAATTTTGCTACTAATTAGGCGGGTGATGCTATTTTGCTTGATGTTATCCAATATTTAATAAATGTCTAGTCCCTTAATATCCAATAATTTAGGTGGATTATCTGCCAGTCCAGACTCCTAATATCTGGCATCTAGTATTTAATTTTTTAGTGACTAACTAATTATATGATTGTATATGCATCAATGTGATATTTCTGGGTAAAAGTCATTATATGAAATTCCGTTATATATAACACAATATAGTATATAATACATATAGTTGTGTCCTTGTGTCCTACAACTTATAAATTTATCGTGTCCAATGTCTATGTCCATACCTATGCCTGTGTGGCGCCAAAGAATCCAACTGAAGGGAAGACCATGTCAATCAATTATCTATAATTAATTAGAGTTAAAAGAGATTCCTACAAACCCACAAGTAGATGTAAGTTTTATTTTTTGTGACCATCTTATGTAAAATTGCCTTATTAAGCTACTTTTACACATAACTCCAAGTAGAATTAATTCTTAAAGGATCTCATCAACATAAAATTTGTAGGGGCAGTGTTCTACAAAGCCTACAACCTAATCTTAGGTACTACTACAAGACAAAAAGGAACTTGCCTGATCCATGAAGAAGTTGAAATAGTAACTAGCAGGACGGCTCATGATCCGCCTCTTCAGGATCTTGTGGTGGACATGCACACACACCTGGAACAATGAGTACACAAATACTAGGACATTGACGGAAAGGCAGTACCTGACATAAGGAACAAAAGATCAATCATGATAACTGACAAGGGCAAATCAGTTTGTGTTGCGAAGAAGGAAAAAATTGAAATTCTACATATCACCCCTTTATATTATATTCTTCTATTTCTTTTTCACTTTAACAATTGGGGACTAAGAATTCTGATTACATTATACTTTTATAAGAATCATCAAGTGATCAAGACTTGAACAAATATTTCATTCATGAAAGGTGCACCTAAGCAATCTGCCCAACAAAAAGGCCACAAGAATGTTGTATCAGATTACATCAAACATCAGAAACTGTATCAGACCTTACCGAAATTCTCTGTATCGGTCAAAGGAATCACCGTCCCAACCAGAGGTCTTATCAGCTGCCATTACTGAAAATGATATCATGCTCAGAACCAACGTCAGAATTCTAAGTACAACAGTAGTTCTTGTCAATGCTGGTAGCCGTGAAGTCCCCGACTCCACCATCATTGATCCCCTCCCTCCTCCACCACTTCTCCCCCCCGACCTCGGTGCTGATGTTGTCTCCCTTGTAACCATCCGGTTTGCTACTGGCACCATCGGAGATGTTGCTTTCTCGAGCGAGAGGTCTTCTGCTGCCACATCCCCAAGTGGTGACTGGAGAATAGATCCCACTGTCATTGCTCCTTTCTGCAAAATTTTGGTAACCTTTTTATCTCTTGAAATAATAAATTTTATGAAAATCAGCAGCTACCTCAATTCATCAGTAGCAAAACATCTCACCATTATATTCTTCTCTAATTTGCATATTGCCTCTTAAATATGTCAAAACCTTTGACATTTTATTTCTGAGTAGTTTACTTGTTTCAAATCTCATTCAGCAGTAACAGTTTTCAATTTAGCTGGTTCATGCAATTTGGAGTCAAAAAGTAATCCTATAAAAAAAAAATTCCCCTTCGATTTCGGATGTCATAAACAACACGCTACCAGTTCTTACATTAAAAAATTATGTTACTAAATATGTCGTATCACTGTTTACACTAAAAAATTACGTTACCATATATATATGAATGAAACAATTTTAGTATGAAAATCGAACGACGCATACCAAAAAAAAAGAGTTTTTTCCCTTAAAAAATGGAAATTTTAGATAAAATTGGGAATTTTCTGAAATAATTTCACACGTAGCAACTCACCATTGGGGAACCGGGTACGGATTCCTTGTGCTGCGGTGACGCCGTCGGGTTCTCCGCGTCGTGAAGAAAAGACGAGACCGAACTGAACGAGTTCTCCTTCTCATACCTCGCGGTCTGGTGCTCCGCGTCCCGGAGCATCGACCGGGACGGCGATCCCTTCGCTTCATTCGCTTCCCGTTGCGGCGACCTGACCGGGGATCCAGTCACCGCCTCGTCCCGTAGGCTCGAGGCCCGGGGGACCACGAGCCTACGGGATTCCTTGTGCTGCGGCGACGCGGTCGGGTTCTCCGCGTCGTGAACAAAAGACGAGACCGAACTGAACGAGTTCCCCTTCTCATACCTCGCGGTCTGGTGCTCCGCGTCCCGGAGCATCGACCGAGCAGGCGAGCCCTTCGCCTCATTCGCTTCCCGTTGCGGCGACCTGACCAGGGATCCAGTCACCGTCTCGTCCCGTAGGCTCGAGGCCCGGGGGACCACCGCCCTGGTCTCTTTCGGCGACGCGGTGTGGTTCTCCGACGAACGGGACGGTGACCTGACCGGTGATCGACTCACCGCCTCGTCTCGCATGCTCGAGGCTCGGGTGACCATCGCCCTGGCTTCTTTCATCGGCGCGGCCGTATGATTCTCCGACGGTGACCGTACCGGGGATCCCGTCACCGCCTCTTCCCATACGCTTGAGGCTCGGGGGACCAGCTGGTTCTCCAGTGAGCGGGGAGGTGACCGGATCCCCGGCCCGGTCACCGCGTCGTCGCGTCCTCTCGAGGCAGTGGAGACGAGAGGCCTATTGTTAGCTTTCCGCTGGGTAGGCGGAGCGTCGTGGGGCGGTGATTGGAGCGCGGATCTGGTCACCGAAGGGATCGGTTGCTCCGCGTCGGGGGACGGCGGTGAGCGGTGAGCGGAATCCATTCTTGAGCTGCTGGTGGCGGTTTCGAGTGGGGATTTTGGGGGAATAAATAGGTTTAATTTATTCATCAGTGAAGTGTGTGCATAACCTTTTTTTAGTGGGGACCACCACTTGGAAAAAGATTTGGTGTGGTTGCTGGGATTTGATTATTCTATTTGTTAATTAAATGAGAAGGAAGACATCAACAATAAGACAGGGAGAAGAGGAGAGCAATGACCAAAAAGCTTTTCAGTTCAAGCTGGTACTGTGTTCACTTCTCTTTTTTGCTTTTACTTTGTTTTTGCTTTGCAAGTCCTTCTCTTTTCTAAAACATCTTACTTTGAGTAGTTTTTCTTTTGAGGTTTTGTTTGCATGTAAACCCCTTCTCACAAACTTCATATTGGATTAGAGAACTATCAAGTTTAGTGTCATGAATCTCATGATTGTCTACTACTTTGCAGATTGTTATGATTTTTTTTCTAAGTATGATGATGGTTGCAAACAAATTGAATCACAACCGACTGAAAGACAATGAACAAATAAGATTGTGGACTTTAATCACGAGAGCATCAAATCTCTGTTCTTGGATTTCGGTTGGGCACGGGAGAGAATATTGAAATTCTTTTTTTTTAAACTCCTGATCCAATCCGTGTTGTGAGACACACCGGCACAATAAAAGACAAATATTGAGTTAGAGACTCGACAAGGAAAGCGTAGAAGTGATCTATCACTAATAAGTAATAAAGATTAATCATCACAAAACACAAGAATACCGGATTTAACGTGGTTTGGTGAGAGTGCCTACGTGTACGGGGAGGAGGAGAGAAATTGTATTAAAAACAGAGAAGAAAATACAAGAGTTACAACAATCTCTCTCTCTCACAACTCTAATGATAGAAACTTGATTTTCTCTTGACTTCTTAATTTGCCTTCAAAGGCCACCATCAAGGAGTTTATATAAGCTCTTAGGATCAACTTAATTCAACATAAAGTCCATCAATACAAACAGTACTGTGAGAAAGAAGGAAACTCGAATCTAACTTGAACTGGAAACAGAACCCGAAAAGAAAACTGCCAGGAGCGTCATTAGTCGACTAATCTATATTTTTAGTCGACTAGTACTGATCATTAGTCGACTACACAGTTGATTACTGAGATTACCTTACTCTTTGTTGCGCCACATTAGTCGACTCTTGAGCTGTCATTAGTCGACTTATCTGTATTAGTCGACTACCCTTGGCTATTAATCTACTAGCATGTGTACAAACTGTGCAAACTATCCGTTATTAATATCTGAAGCTTGTAACTTCTCCACCTGAATTTAAATTCTTCTTTAATGAATATGAGGCACTCAAATCGCTAACAATCTCCACATTGACTCGTGTTCATTGAGTCCTTTTGTAGAAATTGGCATTCACTTCATTCACCAAGCTTTCTCCCCCTTTTGTGACTTCAGAAGACTCTCTCCCAAGAGCCCATTACGCCTTACTTTTGGAGAACCTGGATGAAGTTCAGAGATAATTTGAACTTCTCTACCGAGATGGTCTTTGTCATCATGTATATTGGATTCTTCTTTGTACTGGTCTTCACCAAATCACCTTGTCATTTACGACCCACTAACATATCTTATGATATCTCACATCAACGTTGTTCGTCCGCTTATGATACTTGTGATCCTTAGCAAGATGAAAAGCGCACTGACTGTCGCAATGAATCTGAACTGAATCCTATATAATGCCAAAAGTCTCGACCAATTCTCTCAACCACAAAGCTTCATTTGATGCCTCAACCGTAGCTATATACTCCGCATCCATCATTGAAAGCGCCACTGTGTCTTGCAACTCTGCCTTCCAGCTAACAGCACACTCAGCTACTGTGAATACATAACCGATTGTAGATCTTCGTTGATCAAAATCTCATGCATAATCCGCATCAATATAGCCAGACTTTCCTGTTTTCAATCTCTGAAATATCAAGCCTAATCTTGTAATCCCTCGTAGATATCGTGATATCCACTTCACTGCTTCTCACTGTTTCTTTCCTGGATTCAACATAAATCAACTTATTATACTAACTGCATAGGCTAAGTCAGTCCTAGTACAGATTATAGCATACATGAGTGATCCACCGCACTAACATATGGTACTCGAGACATCTCCTCCTCCTCATCTGGTGATTGTGGACACTAATTGGAGGATAATTTGAAGTGACTTGCCAAACGAGTGGTGATCGGTCTTGCTTCTGTTACGTTGAATCTTTTCAACACCTTGAGAATATAGTTCTCCTGGGATAGCCAAAGTCTGCCTGAAACTCTGTCTTGAGTAATCTCCATACCTAAGATCTTCTTGGCTTCTCCCAACTCCTTCGTGCCGAATTCCCTCTCTAGCTGAGCTTTAAGTTTCTGAATATGTGTCTTGTTTCTTGCAGTATATCATCCACATATAACAGTAAATATGTCGGAGCATCATTCTGCTTGAAAAAGATACAACTATCATATTCACAATGGGTATATCTGGCCTTGATCATGAAACATGAAAGAGTTGAACTGTTTATACCACTTCCAGGGAGATTGCTTAAGTCCATAGAGGGACTTCTTAAAAAGACATACCTTATTTCCTTGACCTTCCTAGATATACCCGTCAGGTTGCTTCATGTATATTTTCTCCTCCAGCTGACCGTGTAGAAACGCTGTTTTGACATCTAAATGCTCCAACTCTATATCAAACTGTGCGACTATCGCCAATAACATCCTGATAGATGTATGTTTGGTTACAAGAGAGAAAAATCTCATTGTAGTCGATACTCTTCTTCTAAGCATATCTTTTAATAACTAATCTTGTCTTGTACTGCTCATTGCTCTTCTTACGAAAGACTCATTCGCAACCTATTGCCTTAGAATTCTTTGGAAGATCCACCAATTCTCATGTTTGATTTCTCTCCAAAGACTCCATCCCCTATTTTATGGTTGTAATCCACTTGTAACTATCATCTGCCTCAATCGCCTCCCGGTAACTGCTAGGATCTCCTGCTTTTGTTACCAATGCGAATGAGACATGATTATTTTTCCAGCCATACCTTGTTGGTAACACCGTGACTCTGACTGACCGCCTCAATAGTGTAAGTTGCTCCTAAGTACCTTCTGTTCGTCTTTATTTGAATCTGAGGATTTCTCATCTGACATATCAGGCCTATTAGAGCCATCTGAGAACTCAACTCCCTTTATCTGAGTTTCTACTGAACTATCTGGAGCTCCACCTTGTGTTTATCCTCCGTCTCTGACCTTTCTTGCAACAATGATTGTTCGTCAAAGACCACATCTCTGCCGGTGAAAGCGCTCCTTATCTCTAGATCCTAAGTCTAAAACCCTTGACTTTTTTGGTGAACCCGATGAAATTGCATTTCTTAGACTCGGAGTCCAATTTGTTTCTTTTCTAACTATCAACCAAACAATACATCGGGCAACTGAAAATCTGTAATTTTGAATAATCCACAGACTCTCTTTGTCATATCTCCTCTGGGATCTGAAGATTAATAATTGTACATGGTGAATTATTTATCGGTAGCATGCACGACTCACCGCCTCTACCCAAAATCCTTCTGACAAATCAGCATGTGACCTGATACTGTGGGCATACTCTGTAAGTGTCCAATTCATTCACTTTGGTACTCCATTTTATTCTGGTCGCCTTGGGATACTTAGTTGGTATTCGGTGCCTTTACCTGTCAAGTAAGCTTTGAATTCTGCGGAGGTATACACGCCTCCATTGTCGGACCTCAAAACTTTCACCTTTCGTCCCTTCTGATTCTCCACCATAGTTTTTCACTCCTTTAACTTCTGAAATACTTTTGATTTCTCTTTCAAGAAGTACACTCAAACTTTCTTGGAGATGTCACCTATGAATGTGACATAGTATTTAGCACCCCAATGGATGCTACTGGCGAAGGTCCCCACATATCCGTGTGTATGAGATCTAGCAAGCTCTTTGTCTTGTGCTGAGATTTAGAAAAAGATACTCTACATTGTCTATTCATAATGCAAAATTTACAAAGACCGAGTTTGTAACACCCCAATTTATTTAAATCCCGAAATTATATTCAAATCCTTGATCTAAAGAGATTATACAGTTTATCAACAACAATTATTAAATTAGTTTGTATTTATTGGAGAAAATTTAAAGGTGAAATATTGTTGCATAATTATTAATACAAGGATATGAATATTAATTCTATGTATACTTGAATGTAGTGTATATGTATATGTGTATAAAGGGATTTCATGTAAAAAAAAAAAAAAAAAAAAAAACACAATCAATGGTGGAGATGGGATCTTGGAATTGGAAAAGTGAGGTGGAGGGTGAAGATTGTATTGAGATTGAGAATGGGTGATGTGGCAAGCATGGAGGAATTTAGATTTTATAAAAGAAATAAAATAGGAAAGTAGGTGAGAGGGGATTCATCTCAACAATTTCTCTCTCTCTTTCTCTCTCTCCCTCACGCAGAACCCTCTCTCCCTCTCTCTCTCTCTCGCGCGCGCGCGGCCAGACGCGCGCGGGCCAGGCGCGCGGGGCCAGGCCGCGGCCAGGCGCGCGCGGCCATGGGCGGCCAGGCCGCGGCCAAGCCGCGGCCAGGGCGGTGGCGGCGGCCGGCGGCCGGCCATGGGCTGCCAGATGGTGGCCGTCGGACCGGATTTCGGTGAGTGGGTTTTCCCCTCTTTTCTTTGTTCTAAATTTCATCTTTTGGAAATCCCTAAGTTAGATCTATTGGTTGAATGAAAATCCTTCCTTTGAGCTATTCATGCTATTACCCCTTGAAATTTTAGGGCTTTCTAATATATATAGTAATAAAAATTGGATCTTGAGATATGAGGAGTTAATCCCATTATAAAATTTGTGGGTGAGGAGGTTGCATGATAAAATATGGCATGAAGAGATGGGGTTTATGCATTTTCAGATTTAATGTAAGTCATAACCCTAGAATTCTTAACCTCATATGTTAAGATTTATGGTGATGAAGCTCTCATTGAGAGTTGTGGGACTAATGTTTGGGCACTTATGTTCTTCCGTAAATTTAAATAAAATGCTTCATAGAATCATTGGATTAATGCATGATGAACTTGTTAGGTGTTGTAAATTCTTACTTTAAGGTAGAACTTTTCTTGTGATTATGGAATAACTTGCTAGTTGAGAAATTGTGTAGTTGCTAATTCTTATATTAAAAATAGAACCTTTCTTGTGATTAAAGTATGTTTATCAAGAAACATACTCTCTTGTGATATGTATATGATTATGTCTTGTGAAATTTTGGGTTGGTATTGTTTATCTTTAAATAGACAAGATTAAGCCGAGAATTTGAATATCATTATAGTAAAAGTTCGTGTATCGATCAAAATATTATTAGAAGATAAGATAAATCTTAAAAGTCTAATTGGTATCATAAATCCGGGAATCGTTATAATTTGAGGAGATCAAGTTAAATATCTCTCCTAACCATTGATGTATATTAAGCTTCTTGAAGTTCCTTACACTTGGGAAGGTTGAGCATCTTGTCATTCTTACGTGGTAACCACAAAAGCAAATCAAAATCTAATCTTGGTCATGTTAGTGAGATATAAAGAAAATTTTTCGATATAGGTTAAACTATGAAATTTGAGGAGACTTTAAGGGGGGTTTGTGATCAATCATGTAGTGATTGAACTACGAATGCTCTTATAAAAATTTCTCGTAATCAAAATCTAAATACCTAAGTTCATGCCTTCCTTATGATTTAATTGAGATGAGGAAATAAGAGGGAAAGTTGAGAAAATGTGTAGTTCAAAGCACTTGGTCATAATAGTACAAATCTGTTAAAGTCTGTCCAGATTTGAAACCAGAATCTTGGGGTCTCTTTCGTAAGGATAATTAATAAGGATTAGGTCATGTAATATACCGTTGGAAAGCTAATCGAGTCCACTTTCCAACCGCGCTTGCGGTGTCCTAGTCAAATGTCTGTACTGGAAATTATCACTGGAACATGATAACGTGTCGAAAGTGCATAGTGGCAGAATTTTAGATGCCTAGATGATTCTCTGTTTATTTCAGCTTGTCGTGCGACTGAGTGGGTCATATAAGATTGCTAGAAAGATCAGTAAACCTAAAAATTAATGGAAATCCTCGTGTCTCATTTTAATATCAAATGTAAAAGTTACGATAAATCATCTTCGATTGATAGGGAGGTCAGATTCGAGGAAACATATTTTAGATGAGATCTATGGAAAGCTATTGGAATTTATATGTAGACATGTGAGGCTGAGTTAGAACTATACACTGTTCTTCAATACCACATGTTATGAGCACGGGTATGTCATACCTATTTATTTAAATGCTGACTACTTTAAATAAATGATTCATAACGAGGTTGCCTGTACACTCAGTGTGCTGGTGTTTATCCTTAAACTCAGATTTCGTTAATTTTATCTAATAAGGAATTATTGTGTTATGGACTCCAAAAGATATATTTCATCCTAACACACAATTTCTTTGGTGGCTTAGTAGCTGGACTGTGAATAGAGTATTTATTGGCACATAGTCCGTAGAAATCTCGGAAGCGCCGAAAGTAAATGGTAAGGATGATAGACTGATAAATTGTAATTCACTGATAATTGGTCAAGTTATCGACCCACACTAAATTGTTTGGACAATAGACTAATAGACGAGCGAGCGTGAATACTAATTGAAAGGAAAGATTTTCTTATGGTAATATTAGAGAGTTGTATTCAAATTAACTAGGCGTATGAGACATTTATTTCTCCTTATAGTCTCGACTTACCCATCCATTTAGCCAGGATGTTTGTGCGAGTAATACTTTTGCATACTGATAGCATGTGCCCCTTAAGGTGACCAAACTTATGAGATACTTGAGATAAACACTTTTAATCGTATGTGCTATATCGTTCCAATTCTTAATGGTTTCTTTTCTCTTTGGAGTGCAATGTCTTGATTTACGTTAGGGATTAAAGTATGATTGTGGCGTTCACATTATTCTAGTTAAAATAGATAAGCCGATTATCTGAGACGATGATCGACTCTATGGGTGTAATAATGAATGTTTTGAAATCTCGTATATGAAGATTTGAAAGTGAGAAATATGGGTATGTAGCATATGTACATATGTACTATCTGGTCGTTATGCATGTGTGAACCATGTGAACAGGGTCATTCCTCTGTTCAAATATATTTAGAGCATTACATAGAAAGCACCCATATTATATATATCTTCACACATATACCATGTTACAAGAATAAAGGGATAGTAAGGCAGGCTTGGAACTGAACACAATCTTGTGTAATAAGTGTTGCATTTAATGTAGAACTTTGAAATATGGTGTACAAGGGCATGGGTATGTGTCTCACTGAATAAGAATCATTATGATTGATATGAATATGATGGGTGAATATCACTTGATTTCTGTACTTAATGTAATTGGGTGGCATGTTCTGATTAATTAATTGATATGAATATTCCTGTAATGATGCAATCTGACAGATAAACATTAATGGTGAGTAGGATTGCTTTTGTAAGGGAATTGATGTGCATGACATATGAACCTCATGGAATTGGATGCGTTGGTTATTGTGTTGTTACTATGATATTGGGTAAACCCCAAGTACATGTCTTCTTTCTTATTGTTGCACATCATTTCGGGCATAATATGTAAGCTAGTTTTATATTGCTTGTATGAATATTATAACTTAAGTTTGCATGATGCATTATATAAGAGGAGGAAGGGGCCGGGCGGGAGCCGGTAGGAGGGGGGAAGACGGGGATTTGACAAATACATATATATATATATATTGGAGGAAGGGGCCGTGCGAGAACCGGTAGGAGGGGGGAAGACGGTGTATTGTTGTATATACATGCTATATATATTATATTAGGAGGAAGGGACCCGTATGCTGGGCGGAGTGCGAAGACGGTGCTATGATATACACTTAATTGCATCCTTACAAATGATTGATAACGAATGGTTATGTGTGATACAAATGTGTATGTGTGTGTGTGACACTGGGGGTATGATGGATGTGTCGTTGTATATGACCATGAAACCATCAGGATACAAGTTTAGTTCATTGAAATGAATACCATATTGGGTAATAGTGTGCATGTGAACCAGTACATTTCTTGAAGTGTGATGCGTTATTGCGTTATGAGAATATGATGTGATCATATGTTATATAATTATGGCTTGTGATGTAAGTGTTATTTGAATGCATAAACTAGGCCTATGGCATAACTTTGGTGGTTGGCATATTATAGTGTGGAATACTAGGCACGTGAGTAATACACACTATGTACGCTTAAGGCGAGCGAGTTTGGCTATGTAACTCATAAAACTTATCATACATAAAGATGAAATTCAATTAAGAAATTGGGGAATAAAAGAAGAGGCTGATCGTTCTCAGAAATTGTAGAGGCTGAGACCTTGATTACCAAACTAGCGGATGCCTCCGATTCTTGTCCTCTTACTGTTTCAGATTCCTTTTATTGCGTGCATATTCATACCCTTGTTGAGATATTATCTTTTCTTGATTATTCCTACCTCACTCACTGAGCTGTCGAGCTCACCCTCCCACAGATTGATATTGCAGGTTGCTTGGAGGCAGGGATCAGGATTATGCTGTGCAGGGTTCATTCTGTGTATATCCAACTCTTGTATTTTGGAACACTTGTGGTTGTAAATAATACATGTGGGTCGTGGGATAGATTATTCGCCTTGTACATATACATATCTGGAACCTTGTAATAGCTTTCATGTCAAGTTGTCATTTTAGATACCTTTTATTGGGTTGTAGCAATATGAAGTGTATTATCTATATTAAGCCCATGAGAAGTTGAAAGTTATAAATTTGGAAAGCCTGTGGATGCCGAGATTGAAACTTTAGAGTCATGTTGTTATGTTCTCCATAAGTAGGCGATGTCAAGCCGAAATTGTTATTGGATAGTACGGGCCGTTGTGAGCCAAAATATTTTTATTGACTGCGTGGACAATTGTTGACCTTGGCTTATATGTGTGGATTTGAGATAAGTAGGCTAGTGTTGGCCGAAATTATTGTGACGTGAATTGTATATTTGGGATATATCAATATTTACAAAGGAGATGCTGCCAAAATTTTCAAGAATATTGGAGATAAATTCGATGATCTGTTGATCAATATAGACACTCGTGTCATTTGTGATTATTAAAAATGGGACCGTTACAGAGTTTGTAATATTTGATACCTGATAGAGTATCTTTGTTGTATATGATTTGAAGATCTCACTCGCTCGCGTGTCCAAGATACATGTTCCAAAGTCTTGTGGTGTCCTCCTTCTCTGTTGTTGCTGAAGTGTCACCAACAATAACGCCCCCAATCATCTTGTACAAGTTTGCTAATATCGCTCTTCTTTGAGAATCATCGTGGAGCCCCTGGTAACTTTAATATCTCCATCTGCACCTGAAAACTTAAACATCTGCACCTGAAAACTTAAACTATTAAGCTTCCAAAGCCCCTATCAAGAGAAGATTCTTCTTTAAATCCGGAATGTGATGCACGTTCGTGAGGGTTCGAACATGTCCATCAAACATCCTCATACGGATATTGTCAATGTTAACTGTCTTGCACACGACGTCGTTACCCATCAGGACAGAGTATTCACGAAAGACTTATAGGTAATGAATCACTCTCTTTTTTATCACATGTGGTATATGCACCCTAAGTCAAGTAACCAAGTATTGAGTATTTTTCCTTTCCTGATTGAGCTGTCAATACATCACATGGATTCTCATCTGCTTCTTCGACAACACCAGCTTGTTTTGACTTTTCATTGGTACTAGCCCCATCAGAATTCTTACCACCTTTCTTCTTCAGCATCTCTTTGTATTCATACAATTTTTCTTGATGTGTCCTGATTTGTAGTAGTAGCAAGTAAAACCGTTAGAAGCATCTGGATCCCTTTTGGTTCCCCTACTCTTTGATCTCCCCCTCTGACCCTTGACAATCAGTTTTGAAGCCTCCTCTGTGGATCTGTCTTCTTCATCAACTCGTTGTTCTCAAGTATCTGTCGGACGTCTTCTAGTTTTAAAGTTTCCTTACTATACATGATGGTGTGTGTCAAATGGTCATAACTTGATGGAAGAAAAAAGAGTAACAGAAGAGCTTTGTTTTTTTCTTTTAGCTTTACCTTCAGAGCCAACAAGTCGCTCAAAAGCCTATTAAAAGCATTTAGATGTTGTAGAATAGACGTACATTCCTTCATTCGAAGGCTATATAACTGCTTCTTCATGACGAGCTTGTTTGACAAACTCTTCATCATGTAAAGGCTATCCAGCCTACACCAAAGACCACCAGTTGTCTTCTCGTTCATGACGTTGTAGAGGATCGCATCTTATAGACATAGTATGATCGTCGCCTTTGCGTAGAAGTCGATGTCATTTCACTCATTATCCTCCATCTTTAATGGCTTCTTCTCAATACCAAATAGGACCTTGTATGTGCCATCCTTCACGAGCAACGACGTTACTCTCATCTTCCACAACAAGAAGTTGGGCTTCCCGTCGAATTTCTCTACCTCGAATTTAGTTGTTGTGGTCCTCTTGCTAGTCATTAGTCTGATACCAATTGTTGTGATAAACACCGACACAATAAGAGAGAAACACCGAGTGGGAGACTCGGCAACGAAAGCGTAGAAACGATCAACCACTAGTAAGAAATAAAGATTTATCACCACAATTCATCACCACAATTCATCACCACAATATACAAGAATACCATATTTAACATGATTCGACAAAAGTGACTATGTCCACGGGAGGAGGAGAGAAATTATATTAAAAACAGAGAAGAAAATACACGAGTTATAAGAATATATATATATATATATATATATATATATATATATATATATATATATATATATATATATATATATATATATCACAACTCTCAATGATGGAAACTTGTTTTTCTCTTGACTTCTTTACTTGCTTCAAAGGTCACCTCAAAGGGGTTTAAATAAGCTTCTAGAATCATCCTAGTCCAACGAAAATTCTATTAATACGAACAACACCGCCTCAGAGAAAGAAAGAAACTCGAATCCAACTTGAACTGGAAATAGAACCCGAAAAAACTGCCAGAACCGTCATTAGTCGACTAATCCATATTATTAGTCGAATAGTCCTGATCATTAGTCCACTATACAATCGACCATTGAGATTACCTTATTCTCTGTTAAGCCATATTAGTCGACTCCTGAGCTGTCATTAGTCGACTAATCTGCATTAGTCGACTACCCTTACATAATAGTCGACTAGCTTATGCACAAACCTTGCAAGCATATCTGTTATTAATCTCTAAAACTTGTAATTCCTCCACCTGAATTAGAATTCTTTTCCAATGAATATGAGGCACTCAAAACGCTAACAACCCGGACCTAATCAGAGACGAACCCAATCAGAGCCAACATGGCTCATTGATATACTATGTTTAAAAATATGAATTTGATTTGCTTAGTAACTTGCTTCCAAGTTTGGAGATGAGAATTTAATGGTGACAAATAATTGTTCTTAGGGTCTGTTTGGTTGTCGTAAATGGCCGTAATTCGTAATTGTAATTGGTAAAGTGTTTTACAATTGTAAATGAGTTACATGTATGTAAATTTTACGGTGTTTGGTTGGTAATATAAAATTGTAAAGTGAGAAAGTGTATTGTACTTTACGGTGTTTGGTTGTCGTAATGTATAAGTCGTAAGTGAAAAAGTTGACCACAAAATTAACTATTTGGTGATTTTAAAAGTTTTAATACTGCAAATAAATATTATAAAAGTTAAATATTAAAAAATTTTAATATTAATATAAAAAAAAATGCAAATTTGTATGACCACAAAATTAACTGTAACTGGGCTGTAAGTGAGTGGTAACTGGGTTGCAAGTGAGTGTTAGTTGAGTTACGTAAGTCTTTTACGAATTACGGTCCAAACAAACGTCGTAGTTATAACTGGGTAGTAAGTCATTTACGAATTACGGAGTTTTACGCGAAACAAACGGCCCCTTAGGCTGCTTAGCTCGACTTGACTGACTCAATTGGACCTGGTCTGACATGTTTTCAACCCAAACTAGCCCTTAGCCTCGTATTGGACTTGGGCTGATCAAAATTGAAGTTGGATTGGGCTTGGGTTGGCCCATAGCCCAACCCGACTGTCCTATTTTCACTTCTAGTTCCTAACTTCGTATTGACTCTTAAGGGCTTGTTTGGTTTGTTTCCCCCAATTGAAATCCGCAATTATTGCTAATTTCTCTCTCACGGGGCTCGTGTGCGGGAGAATTCTGATGGTTTCCACTCCTCTCGCAGTGGAAACCTACTAGAGAGAAAATGATGGGTCTCGTGTGATGATTGGGTTTTCCACCTTGCCAACCTAACACAGTTCTAGCGCGCGGAGAAGATTTGACGACGTGGCGGTTGGTGTCAGATTTATCGTGGGCGAATTCTCGCAAACAAACGGACCCTAAAAGGTAGCAATCATGCATAAAATTTTTCCAAAAAAAAACATATATTGCGGATTTAGGTGGATGCTGTTAAGGGTGGAAGTGAGGAAGTGAGGAATTGAGGAAGTAGTAATAATTCTCTTTGGAACTTGAGAATTGGTTAATAAGTTTTCCGGTATTTGGATGTTGTTGGAAAGTGTGGTTTGGAAAATATTTTGTCTTTTCTGGTGTTTGGATGGTAATGTGAAAGTGGAAGTGGAAAAGTTGACCACAAAGTTGACCGTAAAATAATATTAAAATAAAAATTAAGAAAAATAAAAAATAAACTATAATTAGAATGCAAGTGAGATTTATATGGTCAAAAAATTAACTGTTTTGTGTTACAATTTATTACAAATGTGATTTACATGACCACAAAATTAACTGTAGCACTCTGGAAGTGAGGAAATTGTTGTGTAAAAGAGAAAAGATAAAAGGAAAAGAGGTTTTCTTATTTTCCTTTTCCGGTGTTTGGATAGATAAGGAAGTGAGCAATTATACTTCCCTATTTTCTTACTTCCGCCCACTTCCTTGCAACCAAACAGCCCCAGAAGGTCTTAAAACTGAAAAAAAAAACAGAGGTCGTATCTTAATTTTAATATTTTCTCAAGTAAATAATAAAAATACATAAGATTACATAATAGTTTCTTGTTTCATACCAACTTAACAAAACTTGATGTGCTTTATTACAATATGCATTTGGATATGTATATTCTTATAGGAATGAGACTATCATCTCCTACTTTCCTTCAAATACAACATTACAGGGTCTTAATCAAAATGAAAAGAGTTTCTCCCTTTTTTGCTCAAATGTTTAGTTTTGTTTTTTTTTTAATGGCCCCCTTTGTTATTCTTTTAACTAAGGCCCTAACCAAGGCTTGGGCCTTTTGCAACTCATGCCACGTTTTTATCTCTTTTTATTTTGACAAAGGATGTTGACAATCAGAAAATTCACAATTCTTTTTATTTTTCATTTGTGTGTGTGTTTTTAGGGGCAGACTTGGATCATTCATGACCAATCCTATTATAAGTAATCAATCACAATAACAATTTGGTCCAGCAGCAAAAGCAAAAATTATTTAAGCAAATATGGCATCGGTCCAAACAATTGATGGATATTAATATTCTGAAAAAAAAAATGAGAAAAAGAATATCAAAAAATTTTAGTAAAATTGCAAGAATTTTCTCGAACCTGCAACGAAGAGTACATGATGCTGGAAAATATAAGCATTGCATTGAGATGCTGTATTTGTAAAATTAATTGTAAGAATTTTTAATGAGGGAAATAAAATAAAAATATGTATTAATATAGAGATGTCAATTTAATTTTGTCTAGCAAAAAGAATAAACAAAAAAGTCATGTTAATATCAGAATTAGGAGTTATTGCCTGACCATCAACCAAATATCCTCGCCCAATATTTATCCAAATTCACACTCTTGCAATGAAAAATATCATCTGTAACTTGAGGAGAAGCTCGAGGAATAGTAATAAAAGCCTTTCGAAGTTCTTCTTCTTCTTCTTCTTCTCGCCTGTAAAAATCAGACAGGATAAATTTCTCCAATGCAATGGCCATCTGTAACAGAAATTTTGAGAGCAGCATTTCATTCTTCGATCTCACAGTTTCTTGCATGGTGATGGTTTTCAGATGACTCAGAGAACAATCGAACTCCAAGTTCTCCCTCTTTCGACCAACAAAAATTGAATTTTTTTTTCCCTTTTATCAAAGTTGTTAAATTATAATTCAACATGTATAATTACATAATATGAAAAATCTCAAAAAATAGAAGCTTAGACGAATCATAGTTATAATAGTATAATCTTGAATCGAGTATTGTTCTTTGACAAAAGTGACATACTTTGATAAAGAGTTTCTCCAACAACTGGTATTCTCTGGATTGTGAAGAAGGCTGCGAAGCACAGAACCAGTGACTTGATATATATCATAATTGAGTTCCTTGAGATTTCTAAGCACAGGTTCCTTGGATCTGCAATTCTTTGGGTTCCTGTAAAATCGAGAAAAATCAATATAAAGATTGATTGATCGAAAATAAATCAATCAAACTTATAAATAGAAAAGATATTGTTATATATAAACACCTGATAGAAGCAGCAATTCAGTGTCAACACAGTGAGATTAGACAGCGCAGTGCTGAAATTCATCAGATTATTTTCGGAAATTGTACTTCTACCTGCACAAATCTCCGACCAGCGAAGGCTGGCTTCTGTCAAGGCCGAGGGGGAGCAACCTCCACTCAAGTCCGTGCAAATCCCGGCAAAATCAAATCCACTCAACTCTCGTCGCGGTCGTGCACCAGCCGATGCAGCAGACATTGGAAGTTGGAGACTTGGTGGAGGGGGAGTCTCTAGAGGCTGTATTTTTATAGTACTAGTTAGGAGTCCTAGTTGGATAAGAGTTGGCAGTCTTAGTGCAATTAGGGCAGTAAACGGGTCGGATTCGGTTCAGGTTTACAAAGGGATCCAAAAAGTCAACAACCCGGTGAGTCAACTCATACATCAATATAAAATTGTTAATATTTAGAAATATGTAAAAAATTGTAAAACTATTTCTAATGACAATGTTGAACATATTACATAATGCAACAAGAACAGTTTGCACATATTGTAGGTATGATTATCTATTAAACAGCAGCAGTTTTACTTAATGCTGCCACAATATACCATTCATTGTTATTTGAAAAACAAACAGATATACAGATAAATATGCATGGTGATGCTGTCTAAATCAGAAAGTACTGAAATTTTCACTGGAGACACACCTTCAATTGAATTGCTGTCACTCGAACTCCTCTCTCTTCTAGCGACGACATTAACCAACAGAGAATATCAAATGCAGCTTGGAGGGTTTGTACACTTGTAAACATCAGAAGCTGGCTGCTTGTAGACAGGGATGCTCTTTGGATCCACCAGTCTGACATCGCCTGGACCAAAGGAAAGTTCGTTATGTCTGCATGAATCGAATGGTCCAATTAACTGAAGCACTGGAGTTTTCAATCAATTCCTCCACAAAAAATTTAGATTTTGTGCTAGGAAAAATATTTGAAGATGATTCCGCGTTTTTAGGCTGCATTTAGACATGAAGTAGAAGAAACAGGAATAGACGGCAAGAGCAAGAGTTCTAACGCTTGTAATTCCAACCTTTAACAGATGCATATTTAACAGTATTTTGTAAAGAAATAGTTAGTAAAGCCCACAATAATGCGAGTAATGGAGGCCGTATACGTGATGATAATGCGTCTCAATAGAATTCGAAGTTGTTAAAGAAAGCATAATATTTTTCTCTCTCTCTTGTTTAATTCGCTTTATTTATTACTGAACCAAGCCCCATCTTGGTGAAATATGATGAAGGGCTACTTCATAAATGCAATCATTTACATTTTGTAAAGAATAAATGACAAGACAAGCTCCATAAGGCATCACAATAACTAAGAAGAGAATTGAACTTTCTAAAACTTATTTAAACCATTCAAATTAAACTGGTTGTGAATTGAACTTGCGCCCTTTCCCATCACATGTACGCACTTTACAAACTATGAACTATGTCTCCTGACAAGCCATTACTTCAGAGTCTTGTGTCTTTTCTCTAGATATTGTGCCCTTGGTTAGTGTTAGTTGTTATATTTAAGAAGATTTTTTTTATTACTTTCTGCTGATTTATATAGACGACAAAATGGACATGTAACTTGGCTGTAGTATCATAATTTGTTAGTTGAAAAACGAGTAGTAGAAAGCATCAAAATGCCCGGATAGATCGAGTCCCATTAAGCCGGCTTGTAGAATTGTCAAATTATCTGAAATCTGGTGAGACGATGATTACAGTGTCTCCCGAATACTGCGTCTCTAATATAGACGTGAGTTGTGTCGCCCGAACAAACACGTCAGAAACACTCTCACTAGGTGTCCCAACATCAATAGGAGGTGATTTGATGCATGGAGAAATAGTATCTGAAGAGTACACCTGAAATTACTAATCCAAATAAAAGAATTACGAGAATCAGAAAATAAATCAGCAATTATTTTACTGAGAAAGGAGTAGATTAGTAATTAATGACAAAACATAACGAGAACATCATGTGATGTACACCATCTATTCCTTAAGAGGTTTGCAAATTCTTCTCTATTATAAACTACTTGCTAGAGGCTACGTCATCTAGCAGTGCAAAAATGTCCCAGTTGCCACTCCACATATCATAGCCTTTTAAGTCTTCTTTTTTGTTGTACACTTAAGGACTTATTAATCATTCTGGTGTTTGTTTCAAAGTAAACCTGAAAAAGAGACAAGTGGTTTTGTTTCAAGGTAAAGCTTAAAAGGAGACAAGTCAACAAAAAAGAAAGGGGGAAAGAATCTTTCTACAAGTACACTGATTTTTGTTGAAGCAGTAGACTTAAGCAACATCAACATTATTAACTTGAAAATATACTAACAGCATGCCTTCAAGTTGCTATAATTTGTAGACATGAACACAAATGTTACTCTGCAATCGGTTGCGACACGACAACTATGATACCAATTATTTGAGAACAACAATCGGTTATAACACTAGTTGTTGCGCACGCCCAAGATCGTGATTGACGTTGCGGAACATGACAATATGTAAAACTTGCAAAAGAAAACTATTGTAAAGCAAAGTAGAAATACTAAGACAAAAGAGTAAAAAAGAACACAATGATTTATTTAACATGGTTCAGCCCAAACTTGACAAACGTCCATGAGGAGAGAACTTGAGTGAGTTTTATTAATAAACTTGATACAAGAGATCTAATCTTCCCTTTGATTACCACAAGAATATTCGTCTTCCCTTTAAAGATTACAAGAGTATACCTTTTATCTATGCACTGTTACATTCCTCTCTTTCTCTTGGCTTCCTCTTCTCTGTGTTACAATATATTAGGTTCCAATCTTTATTTATAGAATTTTGCAATACAAACCCTATTCTAATTATGAAATGATCTTGGTCGTTGGATGCTTGAAGAACTTGATCAATCGTTGTAGAAGTTGATTTTCTTAATCTCTAAAAATTCTAAATCCTTTAAACTTTAGAAACAAATTTTCATTGAATAAGAACTGATGCCTATTCGAACTCCAACAAAAAAAGAACATGAACGTGTCTGAAAAGGAAACATGAATCCAATTCTGGTCTCTAGGATAGGCCTGCCTGTCGAAAATCTGTAACTGGGTTCTTCTCTGTTAAGTGTTGTCGAGCCAGCTCGACAGCCCTTTATGTGCAGTCGACAGGCATGTAGACTGCCATATAGTTTCTTGATCTGCTTCTTTTTCAAGTTCTTCTCCAATTTTGATTGAAACTTCTTTGACTATCTCCTCTTGAAAACAAGGCAATATTCTAAAAATCTCCACCTTGACTTGTTCAAGTCTTTAGCAAAACACCTTTAAAATTTTGAAATTGTACTTTGATTCTTCCTTGATAGTAACTGTATTGTGAAGCCTTTAGTCTTGCCCCTCTCCCGGGGAGTTTTGGCTGATTCAACGCCATACCTTGAGCCATCTCAGGCTTTTCCTGAATACACCCTTTCTCTTTCTTGCAATACTTTGAGCCGGTAAATGTCCCATCGAAGTCTTTTTTGAAGCTCCACTTCGCGATGAGCTCTCTTCCAAGATTGTCATTGAAACTCCACTTTGAAATGTATTTTCTTTCTTCAGCTGTATATATCTCAACACTTCTCTCCTTTTAAGATTACCCTATCTCCTTGGCGAATCGTAACGACGCCTTGTTGCACTTAAGTCTGACATCCTTCGTTGTCGAATATCCCTATGGATATTAAATTGCACCGTGTCTCCGGGGCATACTGGACCACCTCCAAAGCACACACCGTCCCATTTTTCTGTAATATTAACTATCCCAGTACCGATGACCTCGCAAGTCGAACCATCCACCATTTTGACAGTCCATTCCTCATTTGCAACTAAAGAGTTAAACATATCCTTATAGGAACATACATGAACCGTACTACCAAAATCAAATATCTAATTTTTACCTTGAGAAGTGTTGTCAACATAGAAAGCCATTCATACTGTAATGTTAACATCGCTCATTGCTACATCTACCTCCGGAGCTTGTTGCTTCTTCTTCAACCACTCTTACTGATACTTGCAATCCTTCTTCCACTGACCTTCCTATTGACAAAAGTGATACGCTTTTGACGAGCTCGAACTTTTTTCTTTCCTTCTCTTCCTTTCCTTCCCATGACCACCAAATCAAATCTTTCTTGCTCAATTTGATTTGACCTTTTTTCTGATCTCATTAGATAAGAGAGTTGACATGACCTCCTCCAAAATGAGAGTTTCCTAACAGTAGAGCATGGTGGTTATGATATGATCCTATGGCTCCGAAAGCGAACCAGAAGCGTCTCGTCCTCCTCGTCGACAGTGTTCTAAATGGCGGCCACAGCGGCTACATCAGCCTGAAAAATTTATCGGAGATGAGGATATATCGGGGATATTTTTAAAAATCAGATGTCAAAATCGGACTGTAAATATACATATCTTCTTGTCTTAAATCGCATCTCAATAAGACAATATACGCATAAATTATATAAATCTACATAAAACATCATACTTATATGTTTAAGATATACTTAACTCGATAACTTGCATTAAGCGTATGAATCCATAATCACTATCCAAGTGTAGAATCTTCAAAAATGTTACATTGCCGCATCACTCGAATTACCCAAATACTTAACCTAGAAATTAGGTGTAAAACGCTATATCGGGTCCAAAATCACGAAATTGCGGCCGATATATCGGGTCCATGCCTATTTATCGGCGATTTTGGATGAAAAACGCTATATCAATTTGGATGTGCCAAATCATTGCGGCTAGGTGCCGTAAACGCAATATCGGCGCAATATCGGGATTATATCGGAGATATTTAGAACACTGCTCGTCGATCTTGACATCAATAATAGTAGCTCGCTGATGACTTTATTGAGGAAGTTCAGATGCTCCAACATCGTTGTCTCTTCTTTTATGCACAGTCCATATAGTTATATCTTCAAGTACAACTTGTTGGAAAGGCTCTTTTTCATGTACAATGTTTATAATCTTGACTACAATCTTATAGTTGTTTTTTCATCCATCACGTTGTACATGACCTTGTCTGTGAGACATAATTGGATCGTGATTGTCGATCCAATTCCTCCTAATCCTCATCTGACATACATGCAAGTTTTATTAACTTTTCTTGTAAGGTCTTATGAAGACCATGTTGCGCCAACAACGCTTTTACCCTCTTTTGTCAAAAATCGAAGTTTCCTTTACCATTGAATTTCTCGACCTTGAACTTGCTCGAAGAAATTCCAATTTTCGACATATCGCTTTATCGTCAACCTTTAGTTTTGATACCAATTGTTGTTGAGACCAACAATCAAGTTACGACACCAGCTGTTGTGCACGCCCAAGACCATGATCGACGTTGCAGAGCGTGACAATATGTAACATTTGAAAAAGAAAACTATTATAGAGCAAACTAGCAATACCAAAACAAAAGAGTAGAAAAGAACACGATGATTTAACATGATTCGGTCCAAACTTGGCCTACATCCACGAGAAGAGAACTTGAAAGAGTTTTATTAATAAACTTGATACAAGATATTTAACATTCCCGTTGATTACCACAAGCTTACAGGAGTATACCATCTATCTAAGCATTGTTACCTTCCCCTCTCTTTCTTGACTCTCTTCTCCTTCGTGTTACAATGCACTAGGTTACAATCTTTATTTATAGAGTTTTACATTACAAACTCTATTCAAACTATGAGATGATCTTGACAATCGAATGTTTGAAGAACTTGGTCAAACATTGTAGGAGTTGATTTTCTTGATCTAGAAGAATTCTAAACCTTTTAAACTTTGGAAACAAATCTTCATTGAATATGAACTTATTCCTATTCGAACTTCAACAGAAAAAGAACATGAACGCGCCTGAAAAGAAAATTTGAATATAATTCTAGCCTCTGGTTGTCAACAGGCTCGAGAGGCGACAGATCCCTGTCGACAGGCCTGCTATCTGTCGAATATCTATAATGGGCTCTTCTTTGTTAAATGTTGTCGGCAAGCCTGCTCTACAACCCTTTATGTGCAGTCAAGAAGCCTGTCGACTGCCACACAAATTTTTGATCTGCTTCTTTTTCAAGTTCTTCTCCAATTTTAATTAGATCTTGTTTGACAACCATCTCCTCTTGAAAACAAGGCAAATGTTGGACCCAACAATGCTCCAAAGTCCAGACATGAGGCAGTTATATAGTGTGTGCGTGCGCGTGTGTGTGTGTTTTAGTATATTGTATATCATTGTAATTCATATATAAAAGAACCTAATATAGTAAATGACCTACAAAACAGTTGGATTTTGTCAAAGAGGGCTTAAATACTTCATTGTACACATGCTTTTGAGATAAGTAAAGGTTTATACATCCGCAACAAACCTGTATATACATGTGTGTCATATCAGGCCATGTCAGACACTCAATTTTTTATGGGGGAAGTGTCTCATGTATCATAGCAAAATTGACAACATACTAAAAGATCAACAAAGCTTTTATCCCAATCTTTTGGGATTGCTACATGAATCATTTTTATCCATTTATTTCTTCTCCATTCACAGCTTTGTTAGGGGCCATATCCTTTCTTACATAATTAGTATCTATGTAACAAACACCACATTTTCTTTTAGTGCCCCAATAGTCTACCCTTTGTCATTGTTGCTCCGACAACACTGACTCTATCACTCGTAGCTTGCCCACATCGTCCTATATAATAATTTCTCTCTCCACATTCAGAAAAGATCCAAAAAGCTCAGACATATCTCCTACAGGAAAGTAGCCATTATATTAACTTAAAATTCCACCATCCATCTTGGTGGTAATTAGGAAGGTTCTCTAAGTGTAACTAAGTTATGCCATTACACAAGGCAGAACAACAGACCTCTATCTTCCACATTGATTCTTATGTAAGAAGGTATGGGTCAATGCTGCGTGAGTTTGACCTGCAACCTAACAGGTGGAACTTTCAGAAAAGCTGGAGCTTTCAGAAAAATAAGAAAGAAAGAAAAAACTAAACTGAAGATGTCTTTTACTATATAACCTTTCTTAATTTCTTAAACAACTGAACACACATATACTCGTAGGACCTCGTTACCAACTTCCTCTGCATGATAATGTATATGCATAAGAATGGCTATAAATGGAGCAAAGACAGAGCAGATTACGTGATATCCATATCCACCTCGCTATCAAACCCTGCTGCTCCAATAGCCACATGATATTTCAAAATAGAAACCATATCCAAACCCAGCGATACCATCCAAATTCAAAGGACAATCTGAATATTCATTTTAGTCCATTATCTCAATATTTAGAGATCACATTGTACGCTAGAATCTATATCACTTGTATTATCTATTTATAACAACATATTATATCTGAAACTATGATCGAGTATTCACAAGTCATTGAACACATCAATGGCATGGCAAGAAAAAATTCATGAAACAAATTCAAAACTAAGCAGCTAATCTACCAAACCACTAATAAACTAATTGGAAATTTCTCTTTGAATGTACAATACAATCAGATTCCCCAACAGAGTAGTATTAGATTATATAACTTATTTAGGAATTATGTTAAAAGTAGCTGACTTTATAATCTGAAACAAGAGGATCAGGCATTGTGAATTTGGATATTGGAAAACAAAATTGTTTCAAAATAAAACTTTTGCTAGTTTTAGGACAACAATCAACTTAATTCCTACCTCAGAAACTGAATCCAGTCCTCTTCCCTCAAAAGCTCCAAGACCCCCGAGCATCTAAGAAGCTGTAGGAACTATACGGCAGCAAAGCAAAGACTTTTCCTTTTTTTTCTACTTTAAAAAAAAAAAATTCAGCCCTAGGGATTTAAGAAATCTAAATTGAGACGGACCTGCGATTGACGCCGTTGGTGTCGGCGATGATCTCGGCCATCTGATAGGATCGCTGGGTAATGGAGGGCCAGATCGAGCAGCTGCCGTCGCAGGCGCCCATCCTCTTGAGCTCCAGGGCCGACGCGGCGGCCTGCGTCGCCCCCACCGGCGAGAGGCCGCTGTCGACGGAGGTCTTGGCGACGGGGTTGGTAACAATGACGCCGCTGCCCTCGTACATTGACTCGCTGGAGCGGACCAGGAAGTAGCTGCACGTGCGGCGCACGAGGGGGTTTAGGTGTGGGGAGGTGAGAGTTGAGGTGAGGGTGGAGGGGAAGTGAGGTTACCGGTTGGCGAGGCGAGGCTGGGGCATCTGGTAGACGGCAGCGGGGGCGGCGAGAGAAGGGAGGAGGGGGAGGACAGGAGCCAGCGAGAGGCGGAGTTCGGCGGGGGATTCCGATTCCGACGGATAGCGTT